>OZ004700.1:35158101-35457650 GCA_963924545.1 Pogonocherus hispidulus | reverse complement strand
AATATATATATATATATATATATATATATATATATATATATATATATATATATATATATTAGAATAACTTCATAGAAAACATTTTACTAAATATATCTACATACGTAGGTACATATAATGAGTACATTTATAGATACCACATAGCTTTTAAACAGTTTTTGTGCAGGATGTTCCTCATGCAGGGGACAGTAGAATTACATATAATTATGAATGTTTTAATCATTACTGGAAGTCGAGCATTGATCGAGTTACTGTAATTTATTGTGTTAATAATATGAACAGAAATTCTCTTATACATACATGTAGTTATACCAATTTCAGTTGTGTCAGTAGGTGTCAGAAACTTACTCTTACTAAGCTACTATTGCTCTCCTCATGTTTTCTTGTCAGGTTTTTAAATGTTTAAAGCACAGATTAGTCAATCACTAACCAATTTAAGTTTCCAAAAATACCTAAAGTTTGTTGTAATTTCTTTACAGAATTTGTTTAGCAAGAACAGTAGCTAATTAAAAATACTATCTAACAAATTATTCTTATTTACATGGTGTTCCACGTAGACCTTTCATTAGACTTTTCTAGAATACTACGTGTACTGGAATTCTGAACATTTATATATGGGGGTTTGTCACAATTTTTTATCGATTAAAAATATTGCCAATGACGTCACACTTCCGGTTCTAACGGAAGTAGACATCAACTCGCTTACTTCAAATGGAATGTACTATTTTCTTTATTTCATTTTTGGATTCTACGTCAAATTTAAAGGTAAGTTTCGTAAGAATACCCTATCATTATTATGTAGCAGCTCATTATTAAGTAATTATTATGAGAAAGGAATGTTTAGCGTGAAAATTGTTAAATGTAAGTGATTAGAAGACGAAGAAAATGAAATAAATGTTTATCCACACGCTTCAATTAGAGATTGCAAAATAAATTTATAACTGTCGAAAATAATTATTGACAGAATTTTCAAGAAGCATAATCGGAAACCATTTTATGATAGATACATAATTTATAATCTAATGATCATAGCCTGACGTGTTGTCCATGCGAATGGTTTCTTGTCAATTCTCAGACTCAGATGAATACAAATTTCACAAGAAAAATTATGTGGTAGAATAAAGTTTGGAAAAATGACAAGAACAACTTATAGTAAATGTTCAAAATTGGCGCCATTTACTTCCAGGCATTTTGTGACCCTTTTATAATGATGTTGGTACCAGTAGCTCGAGAAATATACTGTTCTTCATGTGAATTAAATGTACCCAATATTCTGTCTACAATGTTTTGTTTTGTAGTGGCTGGTTCCTAGTAAATTTTGCCTTTGACACATCCCCAAATATTGGAATCTGGAGTTAAGTCTGATGAGCGGGCCGACCAACGATGAGGACCATTGTTCGCTATCCATCTGTCCTCAAAGGTCTCATGCAGAAGCTCACTTACTATCCTCAAGTTGTGAGGTGGAGCTCCATCCTGTTGATACCACACTTCAGCAGCTTCATCTGGATGCAAATTATTCATTGCTACTATTATAGCTCGTTGTAGGATGTTTAAGTACCCAATACACATTACATTACATTGTTAACATTACACACTTGAAATTAGTTATTTTTGCTTTAACCAATTACGATCAGAAAAAGAAGAAAAAAATTGTAAGACATGTGTAAGTGTTGTTATGTATCAAAAAATTACTTATTATTATCAGGTGTATTATTTTAAAATTTAATTATTATAGCAACTCAAAGAAACTGCAATGAAAGCTTGAGGAAAAAGTCACAAAGTATAAATGTACTACAAAATATGTGTTTAATACTCGAGCAGAATTTAGTACCTGTTAAGTTTTCGTCATAAATTTGTAAGGCAAAAATTCTATTGTCCTTCACTGTGCAAAATACATTAAAACTCCAGAAGTCTTGAAAATACCGTTCTCTTGTCACATGAAGATTTTCATTAGACCAAAAGTGATTGTTGTGACGATTGAACATGCCATTTTTGGAAAATTTTGCCTCGTCACGCCATATATTTTTTTTTTGGAAAATTTTCGTCTTCTCGAGTTTTTACCAGAACACTACACGTCGTGGCAAATCGTCAGGTTGTAAATGATGTGTTAAGATAAAAGAAAATGGTTTCCATTTATGCTTCTTCAGAATTCTATGAATAGTTCCTACTGATAGATGTAAATTCATCTTGCAGTCTCCAATTGATGCTTGTGGATAAGCGGTAAAAAATGCAAATACATCTATCTCATTTTCTTTGTTGTCCACTGATGGCTTGCTTTTATCAATTTTTAGGCGGAACATTCCATCCTCAGAACAATTATTTAATAGTCTAATAGTCTTCTGACCATGTCCTTAGTTGGTCTGTGTTTATCTGGATATCTCTCTGTAAACACATGATATGTTCTACTAAAAATTCGATTACACTCCCCATAAACGACAATTAAATTTAAAAAGTCTGCGTTTGTGTAACCCGAGTATACCAACTTTGCTAAATAAGTAAGGACGCTAAGTGACATATAAATTTTTTGTTTCACAGCCAACCTGCAGTAGCTAACTGTCGCATTATTTTCGTTGCAGCAATAATGTCCAAATATCTTCAAGTCGGTGGAATATAGGTATAGGGAATGCTAATATCAATAGGAACAGAATTAAAAGCTGCATCTTTTAGCATTATAAAACATAGGGTGTTGTATTTAAAATAAGCGAGTTATTGAACTTTCAATTTGACACAATTGGTCGGTGTTTTTTCGACGCCCTGTGAAACTTGCATCAACTTTCGATTAGTATTTCTTGTCGTAAATTTTAGCCCTCTAAATTAAAAACTAGAAGAGCTAGAACCTATTAAGCATAGTATGTTTTTTCCAAAATTTTTGAAAAACTCGAAATATCTCAGAAACGATTGAGTTTAGGAATAGGGTATTCTCATGAAACTTACCTTTAAATTTGATGTAGAATCCAAAAATGAAATAAAAAATAGTACATTCCATTTGAAATAAGCGAGTTGATGTCTACTTCCGTTAAAACCGGAAGTGTGACATCATGGGCAATATTTTTATTCGATAGAAAATTGGGAGAAACACCCGTATAGTACAGGGTCCTGCACCACAGCTCCCTTCTTTTGTAGCTCATGAACTGGTGCCTTTATAAATTTCGTTCAAATTTGACTGCAAACTATTCGTAGAGAGGCACATTTTGAAAATATTTTCAAATATACAGGGTGCTCTAAAAACATGTACCATACTAAAGTTATGTTTTTTTTAAATGGAACACACTATATATTTTTGCATTTTTGGATTCTGCATGCAAATTTGGTGTCAGTTTATGTTATATTCCCTATAGCAAAACTTAACCGTTTCGAAGATATTCGACATTTTATAGAAAAAATTACATTTGTTACAACTATTTCAAAGTTACATATCTTACCCAATTGAACAGCGTTTATTTTAATTTTTATATGTCAGATAGTTTAGGCATTGGTCTTTCTGAAAATAGCTCACAGAAGTCTGTAATACATACAGAGTGTTTAATATTTACTGAGCAACACGTCAATTTTGAAACGTGCAAAACAAATTTTTTTCAAATAATATACTGGGCATACCCAGTATATTATTCTACAGTTGAAAGTACCATTCAATTCTGAATTGAATGATATGGCATTGTCTTATACCTATCTCTTAAGGTGCTCAAGATATAATCAATTTTATAATAAAGTGCTCGAAAATTTAAGTTACCCCGTTTCTAAGTGGCTTCGAATCAAATAGAACAACTAGAAACATTTCAAATTTATTGTCAGTTGCTTTGAGTCTTATTATGGCTATGATTAAGCACAAAATGTAAAAAATTACATCGATGTTAAATAATTGTTTACAGATTTAATTGTTACGTAACCCTATAAGAAGAAGTCTAATTTTGTACATCAAATTATGCTTTAAGAAATCGGGTCATCTGGTAAAGACAACAAAACAACTTGTCTAATTTGTTTGCTGTCAAACTTGGTGTCGACAATTTAAGTTAATTACAAATATTTATACTTATTTCAATAATTTTGTTGTTAGTTTAGTTGTTATAGTTAGTTAAGTACTTAGTTTAGTTAGTTGTTTCAATTTATTTTTATAATGAAGTATAGTAAAGAGCTAGCTGACATGATTTCTATATTATTTGAGTCTGAACGAAACAACTGTCTCTTAGCGAATAGAATTTAACCGTCAAAGTTTTAGAAAAATTATTATAAGATTGTAGACTGTGAATAATTATTTAATATTGATGTTTTTGATGATTGTTGATAATTTTTTACATTTTGTGTTTAATCATAGCCATAATTATAGTCAAAGCAACTGACAATAAATTTAAAATGTTTCTAGTTGTTTTATTTTATTCGAAGACCACTTAGAAACGGGGTAACTTAAATTTTCGAGCACTTTATTATAAAATTGATTATATCTTGAGCACCTTAAGAGATAGGTATAGGACAATGCTATATCATTCAATTCAGAATTGAATGATATACTGTAGAATAATATACTGGGTGTGCCATTTGAAAAAAATTTGTTTTGCACGCTTCAAAATTGACGTGTTGCTCAGTAAATATTAAACACTCTGTATGTATTACAGACTTCTGTGAGCTATTTTCAGAAAGACCAATGCCTAAACTATCTGACACATAAAAATTAAAATAAACGCTGTTCAATTGTATAAGATATGTAACTTTGAAATAGTTCTAACAACTGTAATTTTTTCTATAAAATGTCGAATATCTTCGAAACGGCTAAGTTTTGCTATAGGGAATATAACACAAACTGACACCAAATTTGCATGCAGAATCCAAAAAGGCAAAAATATATAGTGTGTTCCATTTAAAAAAACATAACTTTAGTATGGTACATGTTTTTAGAGCACCCTGTATATTTGAAAATATTTTCAAAATGTGCCTCTCTACGAATAGTTTGCAGTCAAATTTGAACGAAATTTATAAAGGCACCAGTTCATGAGCTACAAAAGAAGGGAGCTCTGGTGCAGGACCCTGTATAAATGTTCAGTACGCGTAGTATTCTAGAAACGTCTAAAGGAAGGTTTACGTGGAACATCCTGTATAGTTCTCTAGTAATTTTTTTATAGTAGTATGTATGTAATATGTGAACATCTATATCTGTTCAACTACTTCTGAACAAATTAAAATCAAAAAATTTCATACTTGCTCACTAACTAATTTATTTTTAGTGATTGAAGTGTAATAAAATAGAGGAAGTAAGAACTTTCAGATTTTGTCAATTTTAAATTATTTAAGGTAATATTATAAAGAATTATTTGCTCGGACAAATCTATATTATTTATGTGGCACGCTGCAACTTTATTTCGTTAACTAAATTATTGAAGAATTAGTAGTACATCTTAGGAGTACAATTTGATTTACATTTATCTATTAGTCTATAAAATAGTTATTTCACCTATTTTTCTGTAACTAAAGATTTATCCATGTACAAAAATTGATACTTAATTGTGAACAGCCATATACCAGATAGAATAGCAAAAGATTTACTAGAAATGTTTATTTTCAAAAATACTTTAGAGTGTCTATAGGACCAAAAACTACTTGCTATAAACACTATAAAAAACTTGCTGCAGGTTTGACTGACAGCGATATCGACTTTTGAAAATTAAACAGCACTATTTTTACATATTAGAATACACAGTGTTATGTTACAAATTCATTGATATAGAGACATAAAAGAGTGTATAGGTACTATAAAAAGGTGCCTAATGTATTACCATAAAGAAATAATAAGAATCTATTAATTCAAGAACTTTGTATATATGTCACCTATTTAAGTAAAAGACAGCATTTTTTTCTCTACGTTTAAGATTAATTAAATTCAAACTGTGTGCAGTAGGTATAAGTATTATTACTTTATAACAGTACATATACAAACATACATACCTAGTTGAAATAATACATATTAGATACCAATAAATGTTTAAATTTAATATCAAATAAATAAATAAATAGTTTTAAACAGCCCTTATAAGTATCTATAGGTAATATAAGTAGGTGCATAAATATAAATTTTTGTTTAACCATTCTCAAATGTACGAACATATATCCACACCTATAATACAGAAGTAAATTCACTTCAAATTACCATAACATAAAACTACACAGGAATTTATTATTTACGTTGCCTGTTTATTTTACTAAAAGAGCAAAGTGCCTATAATGGTATACCTAATATGTTTTGTAACGAGCAGAACTAGGTTATTAACACAAAAAATTGAAGTAGATATAGTTACTATACTAGTAATAGTAATTATTTTATTATTATTTTCTTATTCATATAAACCAAATAAATAAGATAAAATTAGGCAATTAGTTCCATTATTGATTCAATATATTTTTCGTTGTAAACTGTTTGATTTTTTTGTTATACCTACCTACTAAATAATGCCTGTAACTTATTTGTGCTGCATTTTGACGATTCATAGTTTGTTTCTTTTGGGATTACACCACCTGTAAAATAACAAAAAGCAGAAAACCAGAAGCATACAAATTAAATATTCAAAGTGTAGTAATAAGGCAAACTTCTAAAGTTTGCCCCAAAAAACCACTGTATAGGTAATGTGTGATAAAATAATATTTGATATATTAACTAAATTTTATCAGTGGTTTTTCAGTTTTATACAAAATTCTATAATATTAAGTCATATTCTAAAATATGTCTAATATGTCTATAAAGTTTTAATTTCTTTATGTGGCTGAAGACAGACACGGATTCAGATTCGAGAAATGACTTTTTACAGCGGACCAGTTCATTATTGCTAATAAACAAAATTAATTTAAAATTTCTGTATTTATTTGAAATTAAGATGTGGCTGTGCACTAAATGAGAAGGGCATTACTATGTGGGTACTATTAACAAACTAAAATTGTTTTTCGGGAAACGTGTGAAACGATTTTTTGTATCCAAAATATATAAAAATTCGCAGAATCTACAAATATAATTGTCACGGATTTTCCATAGTACCGTGTCTTCATAGGTGTCTACAGATATAGAAAATACTATAGAATCGGAAAAATTCAGGGTCTACGAGGGCGAAACGATTTTTTCTATCTAAAATATAAAAAAATTCGCTGAATCTACAAATATAATTGTCACGGATTTTTCATAGTACCGTGTCTTCATACGTGTCTACAGATATAGAAAATACTATAGAATCGGAAAAATTCAGGGTCTACGAGGACGAAACGATTTTTTCTATCTAAAATATAAAAAAATTCGCAGAATCCACAAATATAATTGTCACGGACTTTCCATAATACCGTGTCTTCATAGATGTCTACAGATATAGAAAATACTATAGAATCGGAAAAATTCAGGGTCTACGAGGGCGAAACGATTTTTTGTATCCAAAATATATAAAAATTCGCAGAATCTACAAATATAATTGTCACGGATTTTCCATAATACCGTGTCTTCATAGGTGTCTACAGGTATAGAAAATACTATAGAATCGGAAAAATTCAGGGTCTACGAGGGCGAACCGATTTTTTCTATCTAAAATATAAAAAAATTCGCAGAATCCACAAATATAATTGTCACGGATTTTCCATAATACCGTATCTTCATAGATGTCTACAGATATAGAAAATACCATAGAATCGGAAAAAGTCAGGGTCTATGAGGGCGAAACGATTTTTTCTATCTAAAATATATAAAATTCGCAGAATCCACAAATATAATTGTCACGGATTTTCCATAATACCGTATCTTCACAGATGTCGAGAGATATAGAAAATACTATAGAATCGGATAAATTCAGGGTCTACGAGGGTGAAACGATTTTTTCTATCTAAGATATATAAAAATTTGCAGAATCCACAAATATAATTGTCACGGATTTTCGATAATACCGTGTCTTCATAGATGTTTAGAGATATTGAAAAAACCATAGAATCGGAAAAATTCAGGGTCTACGAGGGCGAAACGATTTTTTCTATCTAAAATATAAAAAAATTCGCAGAATCCACAAGTATAATTGTCACGGATTTTCCATAATACCGTGTCTTCATAGATGTCTACAGATATAGAAAATACTATAGAATCGGAAAAATTCAGGGTCTACGAGGGCGAAACGATTTTTTGTTTCCAAAATATATAAAAATTCGCAGAATCTACAAATATAATTGTCACGGATTTTCCATAATACCGTGCCTTCATAGGTGTCTACAGATATAGAAAATACTATAGAATCGGAAGAATTCAGGGTCTACGAGGGTGAAACGATTTTTTCTATCTAAAATATATAAAAATTCGCAGAATCTACAAATATAATTGTCACGGATTTTCCATAATACCGTGTCTTCATAGGTGTCTACAGATATTTAAACTACCATAGAATCGGAAAAATTCAGGGTCTACGAGGGCGAAACGATTTTTTCTATCTAAAATATATAAAAATTCGCAGAATCTACAAATATAATTGTCACGGATTTTCCATAATACCGTATCTTCATAGGTGTCTACAGATATTAAAACTACCATAGAATCGAAAAAATTCAGGGTCTACGAGGGCGAAACGATTTTTTCTGTCTAAAATATTTTAAAAAATCGCAGAATCCACAAATATAATTGTCACGGATTTTCCATAATACCGTGTCTTCATAGGTGTCTACAGATATAGAAAATACTATAGAATCGGAAAAATTCAGGGTCTACGAGGGCGAAACGATTTTTTCTATCTAAAATATAAAAAAATTCGCAGAATCCACAAATATAATTGTCACGGATTTTCCATAATACCGTATCTTCACAGATGTCTACAGATATAGAAAATACCATAGAATCGGAAAAATTCAGGGTCTATGAGGGCGAAACGATTTTTTCTATCTAAAATATATAAAAATTCGCAGAATCCACAAATATAATTGTCACGGATTTTCGATAATACCGTGTCTTCATAGATGTCGAGAGATATAGAAAATACTATAGAATCGGATAAATTCAGGGTCTACGCGGGCGAAACGATTTTTTCTATCTAAAATATAAAAAAATTCGCTGAATCTACAAATATAATTGTCACGGATTTTCTATAGTACCGTGTCTTCATATGTGTCTACAGATATAGAAAATACTATAGAATCGGAAAAATTCAGGGTCTACGAGGACGAAACGATTTTTTCTATCTAAAATATAAAAAAATTCGCAGAATCCACAAATATAATTGTCACGGACTTTCCATAATACCGTGTCTTCATAGATGTCTACAGATATAGAAAATACTATAGAATCGGAAAAATTCAGGGTCTACGAGGGCGAAACGATTTTTTCTATCTAAAATATAAAAAAATTCGCAGAATCCACAAATATAATTGTCACGGATTTTCCATTATACCGTGTCATTATAGGTGTCTACAGATATAGAAAATACCATAGAATCGAAACAATTCAGGGTCTACGAGGGCGAATCGATTTTTTCTATCTGAAATTTGAAAACATTCGCAGATTCTACAAATATTATTGTCAAGAATTTTCCATAATGCCATGTCTTCATAGGTGTCTACGGTTATAGAAAATACCATAGAATCGGAAAAATTCTACCGTCTACAAAAGTTAACACGATTTTTTCTATCCCAAATCTTACAGGGTTTGGAACCTTTGCTGTGAAGATATCCTCGACGTAGTTTTCCACATAACACCAAAACACTATACTGCACTCGACACTCATTTCGCCAAAGAAGTTGGCATCATCTGGAGAAGATTAAAATTAAACCTATGCTAACATTGTGTCTTATTTATACGAGTACCTAAACTATTTCTAAGGTTCACTGAACCGTCGCAACCGCTCAGTAAACTATCGCGACTGATCAGTGAACTGCCGCGACGTATCAGCGAACCGTGATTTATTAACCAATAAAGCGGGCTATATGGGATTGGCCCTCTGTCATCATTCATACTATTTTTACATTTAGCAATTTCCAAACTCTCAAATGCATCCAGGTGTCTAGAATTTGTCACATTTCTAAGTAGTCTCAAATTGCTACTATCCATTTTAAGGTTGTTGTACGCATGTTGTGCGACACTAGACTTATCTGTTCTACCAAATTTGAGATGAGCCTTATGTTCCTTGAATCTAGTTTGAATTGAATTCTAATTTGTCCAACATACTTTTGATTTTGATGACGGTCTCCTCTAGGTCTCCGTATTTTTTGGCGTTAAAAATATATAACCATCTCCCTATACTAATTAAAGAGT
This sequence comes from Pogonocherus hispidulus, assembly GCA_963924545.1. NCBI lineage: Eukaryota > Metazoa > Arthropoda > Insecta > Coleoptera > Cerambycidae > Pogonocherus > Pogonocherus hispidulus. The sequence goes on along the minus strand of OZ004700.1, from coordinate 35,447,407 downwards.
CAAAAAATGACAATGTTTTTAAGACAAATCTTAAACATTTTTTATACGACAATGTATTTTATACCATAGATGAATTTTTTACTATGTAACCTTTTCTTTGACTATTCCTATATGTATGTTTACATCTTTGGAAAATAAATGTATTATTATTATTATTATTATGATTACAGTCTTTGCTGCTAATTTCGAATATCCCCCACTTTTACTTAGTTTCTATTTTGTCTTTTGGATTCCCTAAAAGTTGTTGTAGTTCATTTCCCGATGAATAAACCACTGACATACCTATATCTTGAAAAACCTTACTAAAACCACGGGTGAAACGTGGATTCGACAGTTCGATGAGAATAAACACTGTACTTCATGGAAAAACATTTTTTTTCTCTGCGAGCTACCTATTCAACTGCTCGCAAAAACGTCATTTAATTATATTTGTGGATTCTGCGAATTTTTATATATCTTAGAGAGAAAAAATCGTTTCGCCCTCGTAGACCCTGAATATTTCCGATTCTATGGTATTTTCTATATCTCTATACATCTATGAAGACACGGTATTATGGAAAATCCGTGACAATTATATTTGTAGATTCTGCGAATTTTTTTATGTTTTAGATAGAAAAAATCGTTTCGCCCTCGTAGACCCTGAATTTTTCCGATTCTATGGTATTTTCTATATCTGTAGACATCTATGAAGACACGGTATTATGGAAAATCCGTGACAATTATATTTCTGGATTCTGCGAATTTTTATATATTTTAGATAGAAAAAATCGTTTCGCCCTCGTAGACCCTGAATTTTTCCGATTCTATAGTATTTTCTATATCTGTAGACACGTATGAAGACACGGTATTATGGAAAATCCGTGACAATTATATTTGTAGATTCTGCGAATTTTTTTATATTTTAGATAGAAGAAATCGTTTCGCCCTCGTAGACCCTGAATTTTTCCGATTCTATGGTATTTTCTATATCTCTAGACATCTATGAAGACACGGTATTATGGAAAATCCGTGACAATTATATTTGTGGATTCTGCGAATTTTTATATATCTTAGAGAGAAAAAATCGTTTCGCCCTCGTAGACCCTGAATTTTTCCGATTCTATGGTATTTTCTATATCTCTAGACATCTATGAAGACACGGTATTATGGAAAATCCGTGACAATTATATTTGTGGATTCTGCGAATTTTGTATATATCTTAGAGAGAAAAAATCGTTTCGCCCTCGTAGACCCTGAATATTTCCGATTCTATGGTATTTTCTATATCTCTATACATCTATGAAGACACGGTATTATGGAAAATCCGTGACAATTATATTTGTGGATTCTGCGAATTTTTATATATCTTAGAGAGAAAAAATCGTTTCGCCCTCGTAGACCCTGAATTTTTCCGATTCTATAGTATTTTCTATATCTGTAGACACGTATGAAGACACGGTATTATGGAAAATCCGTGACAATTATATTTGTAGATTCTGCGAATTTTTTTATGTTTTAGATAGAAAAAATCGTTTCGCCCTCGTAGACCCTGAATTTTTCCGATTCTATAGTATTTTCTATATCTGTAGACACGTATGAAGACACGGTATTATGGAAAATCCGTGACAATTATATTTGTAGATTCTGCGAATTTTTTTATGTTTTAGATAGAAAAAATCGTTTCGCCCTCGTAGACCCTGAATTTTTCCGATTCTATGGTATTTTCTATATCTGTAGACATCTATGAAGACACGGTATTATGGAAAATCCGTGACAATTATATTTCTGGATTCTGCGAATTTTTATATATTTTAGATAGAAAAAATCGTTTCGCCCTCGTAGACCCTGAATTTTTCCGATTCTATAGTATTTTCTATATCTGTAGACACGTATGAAGACACGGTATTATGGAAAATCCGTGACAATTATATTTGTAGATTCTGCGAATTTTTTTATATTTTAGATAGAAAAAATCGTTTCGCCCTCGTAGACCCTGAATTTTTCCGATTCTATGGTATTTTCTATATCTCTAGACATCTATGAAGACACGGTATTATGGAAAATCCGTGACAATTACATTTGTGGATTCTGCGAATTTTTATATATCTTAGATAGAAAAAATCGTTTCGCCCTCGTAGACCCTGAATTTTTCCGATTCTATGGTATTTTCTATATCTCTAGACATCTATGAAGACACGGTATTATGGAAAATCCGTGACAATTATATTTGTGGATTCTGCGAATTTTTATATATCTTAGAGAGAAAAAATCGTTTCGCCCTCGTAGACCCTGAATTTTTCCGATTCTATGGTATTTTCTATATCTGTAGACATCTATGAAGACACGGTATTATGGAAAATCCGTGACAATTATATTTGTGGATTCTGCGAATTTTGTATATATCTTAGAGAGAAAAAATCGTTTCGCCCTCGTAGACCCTGAATATTTCCGATTCTATGGTATTTTCTATATCTCTATACATCTATGAAGACACGGTATTATGGAAAATCCGTGACAATTATATTTGTGGATTCTGCGAATTTTTATATATCTTAGAGAGAAAAAATCGTTTCGCCCTCGTAGACCCTGAATTTTTCCGATTCTATAGTATTTTCTATATCTGTAGACACGTATGAAGACACGGTATTATGGAAAATCCGTGACAATTATATTTGTAGATTCTGCGAATTTTTTTATGTTTTAGATAGAAAAAATCGTTTCGCCCTCGTAGACCCTGAATTTTTCCGATTCTATAGTATTTTCTATATCTGTAGACACGTATGAAGACACGGTATTATGGAAAATCCGTGACAATTATATTTGTAGATTCTGCGAATTTTTTTATGTTTTAGATAGAAAAAATCGTTTCGCCCTCGTAGACCCTGAATTTTTCCGATTCTATGGTATTTTCTATATCTGTAGACATCTATGAAGACACGGTATTATGGAAAATCCGTGACAATTATATTTCTGGATTCTGCGAATTTTTATATATTTTAGATAGAAAAAATCGTTTCGCCCTCGTAGACCCTGAATTTTTCCGATTCTATAGTATTTTCTATATCTGTAGACACGTATGAAGACACGGTATTATGGAAAATCCGTGACAATTATATTTGTAGATTCTGCGAATTTTTTTATATTTTAGATAGAAAAAATCGTTTCGCCCTCGTAGACCCTGAATTTTTCCGATTCTATGGTATTTTCTATATCTCTAGACATCTATGAAGACACGGTATTATGGAAAATCCGTGACAATTACATTTGTGGATTCTGCGAATTTTTATATATCTTAGATAGAAAAAATCGTTTCGCCCTCGTAGACCCTGAATTTTTCCGATTCTATGGTATTTTCTATATCTCTAGACATCTATGAAGACACGGTATTATGGAAAATCCGTGACAATTATATTTGTGGATTCTGCGAATTTTTATATATCTTAGAGAGAAAAAATCGTTTCGCCCTCGTAGACCCTGAATTTTTCCGATTCTATGGTATTTTCTATATCTCTATACATCTATGAAGACACGGTATTATGGAAAATCCGTGACAATTATATTTGTGGATTCTGCGAATTTTTATATATCTTAGAGAGAAAAAATCGTTTAGCCCTCGTAGACCCTGAATTTTTCCGATTCTATAGTATTTTCTATATCTGTAGACACGTATGAAGACACGGTATTATGGAAAATCCGTGACAATTATATTTGTGGATTCTGCGAATTTTTATATATCTTAGAGAGAAAAAATCGTTTCGCCCTCGTAGACCCTGAATATTTCCGATTCTATGGTATTTTCTATATCTCTATACATCTATGAAGACACGGTATTATGGAAAATCCGTGACAATTATATTTGTAGATTCTGCGAATTTTTTTATGTTTTAGATAGAAAAAATCGTTTCGCCCTCGTAGACCCTGAATTTTTCCGATTCTATGGTATTTTCTATATCTCTATACATCTATGAAGACACGGTATTATGGAAAATCCGTGACAATTATATTTGTGGATTCTGCGAATTTTTATATATCTTAGAGAGAAAAAATCGTTTAGCCCTCGTAGACCCTGAATTTTTCCGATTCTATAGTATTTTCTATATCTGTAGACACGTATGAAGACACGGTATTATGGAAAATCCGTGACAATTATATTTGTAGATTCTGCGAATTTTTTTATATTTTAGATAGAAAAAATCGTTTCGCCCTCGTAGACCCTGAATTTTTCCGATTCTATGGTATTTTCTATATCTCTATACATCTATGAAGACACGGTATTATGGAAAATCCGTGACAATTATATTTGTGGATTCTGCGAATTTTTATATATCTTAGAGAGAAAAAATCGTTTAGCCCTCGTAGACCCTGAATTTTTCCGATTCTATAGTATTTTCTATATCTGTAGACACGTATGAAGACACGGTATTATGGAAAATCCGTGACAATTATATTTGTGGATTCTGCGAATTTTTATATATCTTAGAGAGAAAAAATCGTTTCGCCCTCGTAGACCCTGAATATTTCCGATTCTATGGTATTTTCTATATCTCTATACATCTATGAAGACACGGTATTATGGAAAATCCGTGACAATTATATTTGTAGATTCTGCGAATTTTTTTATGTTTTAGATAGAAAAAATCGTTTCGCCCTCGTAGACCCTGAATTTTTCCGATTCTATGGTATTTTCTATATCTCTATACATCTATGAAGACACGGTATTATGGAAAATCCGTGACAATTATATTTGTGGATTCTGCGAATTTTTATATATCTTAGAGAGAAAAAATCGTTTAGCCCTCGTAGACCCTGAATTTTTCCGATTCTATAGTATTTTCTATATCTGTAGACACGTATGAAGACACGGTATTATGGAAAATCCGTGACAATTATATTTGTAGATTCTGCGAATTTTTTTATATTTTAGATAGAAAAAATCGTTTCGCCCTCGTAGACCCTGAATTTTTCCGATTCTATGGTATTTTCTATATCTCTAGACATCTATGAAGACACGGTATTATGGAAAATCCGTGACAATTATATTTGTGGATTCTGCGAATTTTTATATATCTTAGAGAGAAAAAATCGTTTCGCCCTCGTAGACCCTGAATATTTCCGATTCTATGGTATTTTCTATATCTCTAGACATCTATGAAGACACGGTATTATGGAAAATCCGTGACAATTATATTTGTGGATTCTGCGAATTTTTTTATGTTTTAGATAGAAAAAATCGTTTCGCCCTCGTAGACCCTGAATTTTTCCGATTCTATGGTATTTTCTATATCTGTAGACATCTATGAAGACACGGTATTATGGAAAATCCGTGACAATTATATTTCTGGATTCTGCGAATTTTTATATATTTTAGATAGAAAAAATCGTTTCGCCCTCGTAGACCCTGAATTTTTCCGATTCTATAGTATTTTATATATCTGTAGACACGTATGAAGACACGGTATTATGGAAAATCCGTGACAATTATATTTGTAGATTCTGCGAATTTTTTTATATTTTAGATAGAAAAAATCGTTTCGCCCTCGTAGACCCTGAATTTTTCCGATTCTATGGTATTTTCTATATCTCTAGACATCTATGAAGACACGGTATTATGGAAAATCCGTGACAATTATATTTGTGGATTCTGCGAATTTTTATATATCTTAGAGAGAAAAAATCGTTTAGCCCTCGTAGACCCTGAATTTTTCCGATTCTATAGTATTTTCTATATCTGTAGACACGTATGAAGACACGGTATTATGGAAAATCCGTGACAATTATATTTGTAGATTCTGCGAATTTTTTTATATTTTAGATAGAAAAAATCGTTTCGCCCTCGTAGACCCTGAATTTTTCCGATTCTATGGTATTTTCTATATCTCTAGACATCTATGAAGACACGGTATTATGGAAAATCCGTGACAATTATGTTTGTGGATTCTGCGAATTTTTATATATCTTAGATAGAAAAAATCGTTTCGCCCTCGTAGACCCTGAATTTTTCCGATTCTATGGTATTTTCTATATCTCTAGACATCTATGAAGACACGGTATTATGGAAAATCCGTGACAATTATATTTGTGGATTCTGCGAATTTTTATATATCTTAGAGAGAAAAAATCGTTTCGCCCTCGTAGAACCTGAATTTTTCCGATTCTATGGTATTTTCTATATCTCTAGACATCTATGAAGACACGGTATTATGGAAAATCCGTGACAATTATATTTGTGGATTCTGCGAATTTTTTTATGTTTTAGATAGAAAAAATCGTTTCGCCCTCGTAGACCCTGAATTTTTCCGATTCTATGGTATTTTCTATATCTGTAGACATCTATGAAGACACGGTATTATGGAAAATCCGTGACAATTATATTTCTGGATTCTGCGAATTTTTATATATTTTAGATAGAAAAAATCGTTTCGCCCTCGTAGACCCTGAATTTTTCCGATTCTATAGTATTTTATATATCTGTAGACACGTATGAAGACACGGTATTATGAAAAATCCGTGACAATTATATTTGTAGATTCTGCGAATTTTTTTATATTTTAGATAGAAAAAATCGTTTCACACGTTTCCCGAAAAACAATTTTAGTTTGTTAATAGTACCCACATAGTAATGCCCTTCTCATTTAATGCACAGCCACATCTAAATTTTAAATAAATACAGAAATTTTAAATTAAATTTGTTTATTTGCAATAATGAACTGGTCCGCTGTAAAAACTCATTTCTCGAATCTGAATCCGTGTCTGTCTTCAGCCACATAATTTCTTTTAAATTTTATTATAACTACCTATTTTATTTAGACATATTTTAGAATATGACATATAATATTATAGAATTTTGTATAAAACTGAACAACCACTGATAAAATTTAGTTAATATATCAAATATTATTTTATCACACATTATATACTTACAGTGGTTTTTTTGGGGTAAACTTTAGAAGTTTGCCTTGTTAACTACACTTTGAATATTTAATTTGTATGCTCCTGGTTTTCTGCTTTTTGTTATTTTACAGGTGGTGTAATCCCAAAAGAAACAAACTATGAATTACCTTCTAAATAACTATCAACACGAGCATTGGGTTGTTCTAGGTGTGCCTATAGAATGTTTCCCCCCACAAAAAACAATGACTACTTATGCTTACTTATAATATATTTTTGTCACAACCACGGCCCTATATTTCACGAAAGTTACAAATTACATATTCACCACTTAAAAGTTACAAATCAGTGAAAAATACGAGTTATAAGTGTTCCACAAAGGCAAAATTACATGTCTCATTTATCCAGTAAATTTTCATAAGTTCTCAAGTAGGACCGGTGTGAACTTAGCAGCCAAAAGTTAGCAGCCAAATTACCGAAGATTGCCGAACGGTCATGGGCGCCCACGGCGAAATGCCTGGAGGATTAAGGATTGGAAACTGCAAAACAAATTATTTACAGAGTTTGTTACGATTGAAAATCATGTAGATAATTTAGCATGAGCGATTTATCAATGTAGATAATTATTATTTGTTGGTAGTCGATATTATTAAAATTGTAAAAATATAGAACATTAGATTTTAGTTTTAAATTCTGTTTTTACATAATATAAATGCAATAGTGTACATAGGTGGTGGTAAGCTTCATACTACATAGGCAATTATTAGGCAAGCGGTAGAAATCTCCCTAAAACTAAAATAAAAAATTTTAAAGTGCGTGAAGAAAATGACGGCTCAAGTTGAAATTGCGTGAGTAGATGCAGAATATCGAAACTTATATCATATTAAAAGCTCATTGACTTGCAAGCCTTCCAAGGGGTAGAAATCTCCCTAAAACTAAAAAAAATAATTGAAAGTGCGTGAAGAAAATGACGGCTCAAGTTGAAATTCCGTGAGTAGATGCAGAATATCGTAACTTATATCATATTAAAAGCTCATTGACTTGCAAGCCTTCCTAGGGGTAGAAAAAAATAATTTGAAAGTGCGTGAAGAAAATGACGGCTCAAGTTGAAATTGCGTGAGTAGATGCAGAATATCGTAACTTATATCACATTAAAAGCTCATTGACTTGCAAGCCTTCCAAGGGGTAGAAATCTCCCTAAAACTAAAAAAAATAATTTGAAAGTGCGTGAAGAAAATGACGGCTCAAGTTGAAATTGCGTGAGTAGATGCAGAATATCGTAACTTATATCACATTAAAAGCTCATTGACTTGCAAGCCTTCCAAGGGGTAGAAATCTCCCTAAAACTAAAAAAAATAATTTGAAAGTGCGTGAAGAAAATGACGGCTCAAGTTGAAATTGCGTGAGTAGATGCAGAATATCGAAACTTATATCATATTAAAAGCTCATTGACTTGCAAGCCTTCCAAGGGGTAGAAATCTCCCTAAAACTAAAAAAAATAATTGAAAGTGCGTGAAGAAAATGACGGCTCAAGTTGAAATTGCGTGAGTAGATGCAGAATATCGTAACTTATATCATATTAAAAGCTCATTGACTTGCAAGCCTTCCAAGGGGTAGAAATCTCCCTAAAACTTAAAAAATAATTTGAAAGTGCGTGAAGAAAATGACGGCTCAAGTTGAAATTGCGTGAGTAGATGCAGAATATCGAAACTAATATCATATTAAAAGCTCATTGACTTGCAAGCCTTCCAAGGGGTAGAAATCTCCCTAAAACTTAAAAAATAATTTGAAAGTACGTGAAGAAAATGACGGCTCAAGTTGAAATTGCGTGAGTAGATGCAGAATATCGTAACTTATATCATATTAAAAGCTCATTGACTTGCAAGCCTTCCAAGGGGTAGAAATCTCCCTAAAACTTAAAAAATAATTTGAAAGTGCGTGAAGAAAATGACGGCTCAAGTTGAAATTGCGTGAGTAGATGCAGAATATCGAAACTAATATCATATTAAAAGCTCATTGACTTGCAAGCCTTCCAAGGGGTAGAAATCTCCCTAAAACTTAAAAAATAATTTGAAAGTACGTGAAGAAAATGACGGCTCAAGTTGAAATTGCGTGAGTAGATGCAGAATATCGTAACTTATATCATATTAAAAGCTCATTGACTTGCAAGCCTTCCAAGGGGTAGAAATCTCCCTAAAACTAAAAAAACTAAATTGAAAGTGCTTGAAGAAAATGACGGCTCAAGTTGAAATTGCGTGAGTAGATGCAGAATATCGTAACTTATATCATATTAAAAGCTCATTGACTTGCAAGCCTTCCAAGGAGTAGAAATCTCCCTAAAACTAAAATAAAAAATTTGAAAATGCGTGAAGAAAATGACGGCTCAAGTTGAAATTACGTGAGTAAATGCAGAATATCGTAACTTATATCATATTAAAAGCTCATTGACTTGCAAGCCTTCCAAGGGGTAGAAATCTCCCTAAAACTTAAAAAATAATTTGAAAGTGCGTGAAACAAATGACGGCTCAAGTTGAAATTGCGTGAGTAGATGCAGAATATCGAAACTTATATCATATTAAAAGCTCATTGACTTGCAAGCCTTCCAAGGGGTAGAAATCTCCCTAAAACTAAAAAAAATAATTTGAAAGTGCTTGAAGAAAATGACGGCTCAAGTTGAAATTGCGTGAGTAGATGCAGAATATCGTAACTTATATCATATTAAAAGCTCATTGACTTGCAAGCCTTCCAAGGGGTAGAAATCTCCCTAAAACTAAAAAAAATAATTTGAAAGTGCGTGAAGAAAATGACGGCTCAAGTTGAAATTGCGTGAGTAGATGCAGAATATCGTAACTTATATCACATTAAAAGCTCATTGACTTGCAAGCCTTCCAAGGGGTAGAAATCTCCCTAAAAGTAAAATAAAAAATTTGAAAATGCGTGAAGAAAATGACGGCTCAAGTTGAAATTGCGTGAGTAAATGCAGAATATCGTAACTTATATCATATTAAAAGCTCATTGACTTGCAAGCCTTCCAAGGGGTAGAAATCTCCCTAAAACTTAAAAAATAATTTGAAAGTGCGTGAAAAAAATGAAGGCTCAAGTTGAAATTGCGTGAGTAGATGCAGAATATCGAAACTTATATCATATTAAAAGCTCATTGACTTGCAAGCCTTCCAAGGGGTAGAAATCTCCCTAAAACTAAAAAAAATAATATGAAAGTGCTTGAAGAAAATGACGGCTCAAGTTGAAATTGCGTGAGTAGATGCAGAATATCGTAACTTATATCATATTAAAAGCTCATTGACTTGCAAGCCTTCCAAGGGGTAGAAATCTCCCTAAAACTAAAATAAAAAATTTGAAAATGCGTGAAGAAAATGACGGCTCAAGTTGAAATTGCGTGAGTAAATGCAGAATATCGTAACTTATATCATTTTAAAAGCTCATTGACTTGCAAGCCTTCCAAGGGGTAGAAATCTCCCTAAAACTTAAAAAATAATTTGAAAGTGCGTGAAGAAAATGACGGCTCAAGTTGAAATTGCGTGAGTAGATGCAGAATATCGAAACTTATATCATATTAAAAGCTCATTGACATGCAAGCCTTCCAAGGGGTAGAAATCTCCCTAAAACTTAAAAAATAATTTGAAAGTGCGTGAAGAAAATGACGGCTCAAGTTGAAATTGCGTGAGTAGATGCAGAATATCGTAACTTATATCATATTATAAGCTCATTGACTTGCAAGCCTTCCAAGGGGTAGAAATCTCCCTAAAACTTAAAAAATAATTTGAAAGTGCGTGAAGAAAATGACGGCTCAAGTTGAAATTGCGTGAGTAGATGCAGAATATCGAAACTTATATCATATTAAAAGCTCATTGACTTGCAAGCCTTCCAAGGGGTAGAAATCTCCCTAAAACTTAAAAAATAATTTGAAAGTGCGTGAAGAAAATGACGGCTCAAGTTGAAATTGCGTGAGTAGATGCAGAATATCGTAACTTATATCATATTATAAGCTCATTGACTTGCAAGCCTTCCAAGGAGTAGAAATCTCCCTAAAACTTAAAAAATAATTTGAAAGTGCGTGAAGAAAATGACGGCTCAAGTTGAAATTGCGTGAGTAGATGCAGAATATCGAAACTTATATCATATTAAAAGCTCATTGACATGCAAGCCTTCCAAGGGGTAGAAATCTCCCTAAAACTAAAAAAAATAATTGAAAGTGCGTGAAGAAAATGACGGCTCAAGTTGAAATTGCGTGAGTAGATGCAGAATATCGAAACTTATATTATATTAAAAGCTCATTGACTTGCAAGCCTTCCAAGGGGTAGAAATCTCCCTAAAACTAAAAAAAATAATTTGAAAGTGCGTGAAGAAAATGACGGCTCAAGTTGAAATTGCGTGAGTAGATGCAGAATATCGAAACTTATATCATATTAAAAGCTTATTGACTTGCAAGCCTTCCAAGGGGTAGAAATCTCCCTAAAACTTAAAAAATAATTTGAAAGTGCGTGAAGAAAATGACGGCTCAAGTTGAAATTGCGTGAGTAGATGCAGAATATCGTAACTTATATCATATTAAAAGCTCATTGACTTGCAAGCCTTCCAAGGGGTAAAAATCTCCCTAAAACTAAAAAAAATAATTTAAAAGTGCTTGAAGAAAATGACGGCTCAAGTTGAAATTGCGTGAGTAGATGCAGAATATCGTAACTTATATCACATTAAAAGCTCATTGACTTGCAAGCCTTCCAAGGGGTAGAAATCTCCCTAAAAGTAAAATAAAAAATTTGAAAATGCGTGAAGAAAATGACGGCTCAAGTTGAAATTGCGTGAGTAAATGCAGAATATCGTAACTTATATCATATTAAAAGCTCATTGACTTGCAAGCCTTCCAAGGGGTAGAAATCTCCCTAAAACTTAAAAAATAATTTGAAAGTGCGTGAAGAAAATGACGGCTCAAGTTGAAATTGCGTGAGTAGATGCAGAATATCGTAACTTATATCATATTAAAAGCTCATTGACTTGCAAGCCTTCCAAGGGGTAGAAATCTCCCTAAAACTAAAAAAAATAATTTAAAAGTGCTTGAAGAAAATGACGGCTCAAGTTGAAATTGCGTGAGTAGATGCAGAATATCGTAACTTATATCATATTAAAAGCTCATTGACTTGCAAGCCTTCCAAGGGGTAGAAATCTCCCTAAAACTAAAATAAAAAATTTGAAAATGCGTGAAGAAAATGACGGCTCAAGTTGAAATTGCGTGAGTAAATGCAGAATATCGTAACTTATATCATTTTAAAAGCTCATTGACTTGCAAGCCTTCCAAGGGGTAGAAATCTCCCTAAAACTTAAAAAATAATTTGAAAGTGCGTGAAGAAAATGACGGCTCAAGTTGAAATTGCGTGAGTAGATGCAGAATATCGAAACTTATATCATATTAAAAGCTCATTGACATGCAAGCCTTCCAAGGGGTAGAAATCTCCCTAAAACTAAAAAAAATAATTGAAAGTGCGTGAAGAAAATGACGGCTCAAGTTGAAATTGCGTGAGTAGATGCAGAATATCGAAACTTATATTATATTAAAAGCTCATTGACTTGCAAGCCTTCCAAGGGGTAGAAATCTCCCTAAAACTTAAAAAATAATTTGAAAGTGCGTGAAGAAAATGACGGCTCAAGTTGAAATTGCGTGAGTAGATGCAGAATATCGTAACTTATATCATATTATAAGCTCATTGACTTGCAAGCCTTCCAAGGGGTAGAAATCTCCCTAAAACTTAAAAAATAATTTGAAAGTGCGTGAAGAAAATGACGGCTCAAGTTGAAATTGCGTGAGTAGATGCAGAATATCGAAACTTATATCATATTAAAAGCTCATTGACATGCAAGCCTTCCAAGGGGTAGAAATCTCCCTAAAACTAAAAAAAATAATTGAAAGTGCGTGAAGAAAATGACGGCTCAAGTTGAAATTGCGTGAGTAGATGCAGAATATCGAAACTTATATTATATTAAAAGCTCATTGACTTGCAAGCCTTCCAAGGGGTAGAAATCTCCCTAAAACTTAAAAAATAATTTGAAAGTGCGTGAAGAAAATGACGGCTCAAGTTGAAATTGCGTGAGTAGATGCAGAATATCGTAACTTATATCATATTAAAAGCTCATTGACTTGCAAGCCTTCCAAGGGGTAGAAATCTCCCTAAAACTAAAAAAAATAATTTAAAAGTGCTTGAAGAAAATGACGGCTCAAGTTGAAATTGCGTGAGTAGATGCAGAATATCGTAACTTATATCATATTAAAAGCTCATTGACTTGCAAGCCTTCCAAGGGGTAGAAATCTCCCTAAAACTTAAAAAATAATTTGAAAGTGCGTGAAGAAAATGACGGCTCAAGTTGAAATTGCGTGAGTAGATGCAGAATATCGAAACTTATATCATATTAAAAGCTCATTGACTTGCAAGCCTTCCAAGGGGTAGAAATCTCCCTAAAACTTAAAAAATAATTTGAAAGTGCGTGAAGAAAATGACGGCTCAAGTTGAAATTGCGTGAGTAGATGCAGAATATCGTAACTTATATCATATTAAAAGCTCATTGACTTGCAAGCCTTCCAAGGGGTAGAAATCTCCCTAAAACTTAAAAAATAATTTGAAAGTGCGTGAAGAAAATGACGGCTCAAGTTGAAATTGCGTGAGTAGATGCAGAATATCGAAACTTATATCATATTAAAAGCTCATTGACTTGCAAGCCTTCCAAGGGGTAGAAATCTCCCTAAAACTTAAAAAATAATTTGAAAGTGCGTGAAGAAAATGACGGCTCAAGTTGAAATTGCGTGAGTAGATGCAGAATATCGTAACTTATATCATATTAAAAGCTCATTGACTTGCAAGCCTTCCAAGGGGTAGAAATCTCCCTAAAACTTAAAAAATAATTTGAAAGTGCGTGAAGAAAATGACGGCTCAAGTTGAAATTGCGTGAGTAGATGCAGAATATCGTAACTTATATCATATTAAAAGCTCATTGACTTGCAAGCCTTCCAAGGGGTAGAAATCTCCCTAAAACTTAAAAAATAATTTGAAAGTGCGTGAAGAAAATGACGGCTCAAGTTGAAATTGCGTGAGTAGATGCAGAATATCGAAACTTATATCATATTAAAAGCTCATTGACTTGCAAGCCTTCCAAGGGGTAGCAATCTCCCTAAAACTTAAAAAATAATTTGAAAGTGCGTGAAGAAAATGACGGCTCAAGTTGAAATTGCGTGAGTAGATGCAGAATATCGAAACTTATATCATATTAAAAGCTCATTGACATGCAAGCCTTCCAAGGGGTAGAAATCTCCCTAAAACTAAAAAAAATAATTGAAAGTGCGTGAAGAAAATGACGGCTCAAGTTGAAATTGCGTGAGTAGATGCAGAATATCGAAACTTATATTATATTAAAAGCTCCTTGACTTGCAAGCCTTCCAAGGGGTAGAAATCTCCCTAAAACTAAAAAAAATAATTTGAAAGTGCGTGAAGAAAATGACGGCTCAAGTTGAAATTGCGTGAGTAGATGCAGAATATCGAAACTTATATCATATTAAAAGCTTATTGACTTGCAAGCCTTCCAAGGGGTAGAAATCTCCCTAAAACAAAAAAAAATAATTTGAAAGTGCTTGAAGAAAATGACGGCTCAAGTTGAAATTGCGTGAGTACATGTAGAATATTGTAGCTTATATCATATTCAAAGCTCATTGAGTTGCAAGCCTTCCAAGGGGTAGAAATCTCCCTAAAACTAAAAAAAATAATTTGAAAGTGCGTGAAAAAAATGACAGCTCAAGTTGAAATTGCGTGAGTGGATGCAGAATATCGTAACATATATCATATTAAAAGCTCATTGACTTGCAAGCCTTCCAAGGGGTAGAAATCTCCCTAAAACTAAAAAAAATAATTTGAAAGTGCTTGAAGAAAATAACGGCTCAAGTTGAAATTGCGTGAGTAGATGCAGAATATCGTAACTTATATCATATTAAAAGCTCATTGACTTGCAAGCCTTCCAAGGGGTAGAAATCTCCCTAAAACTAAAAAAAATAATTTAAAAGTGCTTGAAGAAAATGACGGCTCAAGTTGAAATTGCGTGAGTAGATGCAGAATATCGTAACTTATATCATATTAAAAGCTCATTGACTTGCAAGCCTTCCAAGGGGTAGAAATCTCCCTAAAACTTAAAAAATAATTTGAAAGTGCGTGAAGAAAATGACGGCTCAAGTTGAAATTGCGTGAGTAGATGCAGAATATCGAAACTTATATCATATTAAAAGCTCATTGACTTGCAAGCCTTCCAAGGGGTAGAAATCTCCCTAAAACTTAAAAAATAATTTGAAAGTGCGTGAAGAAAATGACGGCTCAAGTTGAAATTGCGTGAGTAGATGCAGAATATCGTAACTTATATCATATTATAAGCTCATTGACTTGCAAGCCTTCCAAGGGGTAGAAATCTCCCTAAAACTTTAAAAATAATTTGAAAGTGCTTGAAGAAAATGACGGCTCAAGTTGAAATTGCGTGAGTATATGCAGAATATCGTAACTTATATCATATTAAAAGCTCATTGACTTGCAAGCCTTGCAAGGGGTAGAAATCTCCCTGTTACTTAAATAATAAAAATAAAAGTAAAATCGAAACAGGGTGAGGGAAATGACGGCTTAAATTGAAATGGCGTTAACACATGTAGAATATTGTATTTCATATCACATTTATAGCTTATTGACTTGAAAGTTTTTTGATAGGTCATCAACTTTAGATTGAAAAAAATTATAACTGCGGCGAAGAAAATTGTACTGTGTTTCAATGTAAATGAATACTAAAAGATAATTTACGAATTACTTCTCAGAATTTTCTTAATTAAATGAAGTAAATATCAATCACCGATGTGTAATTTGCATTTGCTAGCCTTTTAGTGTATAAGATAGCGCCTGGGTTAAAGTGTGTGCGTATGCGTATGTTGCGTAATATAATTCACACTTGTCTGTCAATTGTTTTGACTATGATTAACTGTTTTTTTCTGTATTTTGAAACTGGTCGTCAGACCACCTACACGAGCCTAGTTCAGTCTGCATAGATCACACATATCGTTAATTGTTTTTTCGTCTATTTTTACATTATTCTTAATTTCATTAAATGTTAGTAAACATTTTTCATGTATGTATCGACGGCATGTCCTACATTTGAATGATGAGGTCTCCTCTATGATTTCTTGAGCGCAAAATAAACATTTTGTGTGCATATTCCCACTTTTATTTAGTAATAAAGATTTTAAGGTGTTCCTGTACTGGTCAATGTCGACATGATCTAACAGACTTTCGTTTCTCACCAGTTTTGAGAAGAAATAAATAATGTAGGTGCCACAATTATAACCGTCGGTCTGTTTTATATGGTCTATGTATTTGTATTTCCAATTTGTGTTGTTAATACCTTTATGACAAATAAATGCCAAAAACTTATTAAAAAACAAATCCTTTCTGAGGGATTCATTACCCATTGGGTCAATAATGGTAAATATTTTTCCTGGTAGATTTATTGTTATAAGTATAAAATGATTTTGTTTTGTTATTGGCATAACTACATTGTCTTTGTTAAAATTTATACTTTCAATAAAATCGTCTGTAAGTAAATTGTCATCAAAAATAATGGAGGATTTAGCCACTGATATTATTTGAAATTCTTGTTGAGAATTGAGTATATTTAAACAATGGTCGACGATAAAACTGCTCAACCACTGTTTGCTATTTAGGGTTAGATAATCATCAATTAGCAGTTCCCTGACTGAAAATGTTATATCAGGATCGACAGTTACCACGTATCCCCTCATATTAGGTAAGTCTTTATAATAATTAGGATCCGATACTAGTCCGTTTGATAGGAATGAAAAATCTTGTAATGTAGTCCACTTTCTCTCCGAAACCGACAATATTTTTTCACTAGACAAGATTTTAGGAAGCATATTAAATAAGTAGAAGTTTTTCAGTTTAATGGCCATCGATAACCAGAAGCGCTTTGTCCTGAATATTTTAACAATCTTTATACCTTTAAAAGTGTATATTACCAAATCACACCAAGGTCGATTTGTGATTTCCAGTATTCCCTGAATTTGGTAGTAATATATATGGGTTTGTCTTAAAGATCCGTCATTATGTAAAAAATCAAATTTATAGCACGCTGGGTCGTAATTCCGAGCGGTATATGGGCACTTAATTTCAATGACACCATCGTTGTCAATAAGACCGTCTGGAGACGCCGCCAGATATGGATAATCTTTGTGTATGACCAACCCAGAATTATCACAGGATACTCCTGTAGCAGTTAAATATTCTTGTAAAGCAGTTTTTTCGTAATTAATTCCGTGCAAGATCGCCGGCGTCTGTACATAATTTGTGTCTCTTATGGTTTTGATAATGTTGTCGAATGAAGAAGAGTCCCTTACTTTGCAAATTTTCCCAAAATAAGAAGACGTAACTCTTATTCTCCGCTCTTCATACCACCTCTTATTTAACCTTTGACCCCGTGTTTGCTCCTCCAATAATATTTTTTCGCTTGGCGTTAACTCTATTAACTTAATAAACATTTCACATTTTACATAAAAATTTTCTTGTAGAAGCGGCTCTTTAGGTTCACGTGGTAATGTGGTAGTACATAATTTGCAAATAAAATTACCAGAATAACTGCGGTTATTGACATCAGGCTCATCGCAGTCTTGATGAATCCATCGATGACACTGTTCGCACTCCACCCATCGGACCGTTTCGTTCAAAGATCCATAACCACAGTAGGGACACTGCAGCTGGTCTCCGTCATCTTCAGGAAGCACGGTCGAATACTTAGTTGTGTCATTTTTATTTAGTTTTAAAAACCTGCCATTAAAATGTGAAGAAATGTTTCGCGACTTCTTATTCCACATTTCCTGGGATTGTTTTTCATTAGAGGCATCGGATTTGGTTAAACGTGATTTATGTATTCCCAAATCACTTTCTACTTTTAGTGACAAAACGTCTTCTCTAATTTTTCTTACCAACCTTGAACATTTTATATATCTCTTATTGTTAAGTGTATACTTCTTTAACTGCCCAAAATAATTCTCTACCAACGAATTACTTACTGGGCCGTCAGTTATAGATATCAAGCTACTCCATAATGGACAATATGGTAAATATTTGCAAATTATTAAGTTAAAGAGGTCAACATTTCGATATTTGTTCGGCGTATCACCGGAACTATCAATATTACATTCATCCGTTAGTTTCAAAAAACGGTTATAAAAAGGGCTCGCTTTATATAAAGGGCAGTTTCTCGGCAGATCCAAATGTAGGTTTTCAATATCTTCTTCCGTATTTTCTTCCGAATTAATGTCATATTGACATTTTTTTGCTGATAGAGTCTGTATATAAACTTCGACTGATTTAACTTGTTCAGTATAGTATTTACTTGTGAGTAATATATATACATTTACAACAAAATCGTCTAATTCTTCTAAATGTCGCATTTGTAAAGATACCGCTAATAAATCTTTAAATAGATTTTTCAATTCATATGTTTTAATTACTGTATCTACGTCTTTACAAACCATTTTTAAAAAATGGGCACAGCATAGGTAAACACCAATAAAGTCTCCATCAAATACAATTTTTCTTTTCTGGGTTACTATATTGTAACATTTTATTAAATATTCCAAAAGAGTGCATCTGTTGAAAGCTTTGCAAATAGCGTGTAAATTCGCAAATGAAAAGTCGGTTACTACCCCGGAAAATGCTGGCCAATAATTATGCTCTTCGCAGAAATACCTGAAATCATGCAAAATTTTAAAAATAGTATTTGCATCGTGGGCTGCCGATATCATTGAGAAAATAGGATAGATTCGTTTTTGTTTGTGAGTGCGTACGACTGCAGTATAAAGATATATTTTTTTCGATTTTGGAAAAGGAATCTTTACTACTCCCCCCGTTGCGTCGAAATGTATCAAGGGGAAACTGCCGTCTGTTGCTATCGATTTTAATACATGCAACTGCTCCAAACTATACATCTTTACTGTAAATGGATATGTAACTTCCTTTATATACTCCGGATGATCATATTGCATAAGAATCATGTCCATGATATCGTCTTTACTCCTGTCTAACTCGGCCATGGCATTAGATTTAATTTTCCTCAGAGTTGCATCGGACTTGATTCTTTGCAAGTTTTTTCCCTCTGTCAGTAATTTTTTACTTGACCTAAGTAAAGTTTCCTTTTTATAAATCAGTGGCTGTTTGCGAATAATTTTCTCTTTTATGATAGACCTTTCAACCCCCCTTACTTGGCCAGTTAAATAGCTTGGATGACAATAATTAATTGAAGTACTATAAACATGTACGGTTCTGTTTTCAATTATTATAAATTTAAATTTCTTGCAATTGTAATTGTTGTGTATACAGGTACCAAATAGACTTATTTTGCTGGTTTTTTTTGAATATTTTACAAATTTGAAAATTATCTGGCAAATGTTATTTATATATTTACGGAATCTGTTCCTAATGTAATAGGGATACAGCCTTGTAACTAATTTATTATCTTTATATATTAACTTCCAAATGTGTTCTTCAATTATAAAAGTACCCTCTAGGCAGTTGCAGTTTTTATACAAGAGTGCATTACCTTGTCTGGAAATATTTTCCGAATTTATAGGTAGAATATTATCGGGCGATTTTTCAGGACTCGACAAATGTAACAATTGCTTTGGAATATGAAAATCTTCCGGAGATATGTCTTTTTGTCCAACGTCTTCTTCCTTCGAATTCCTTTCCGAGTAGTCCGTCTTGGAAATTGGTGACATACTAGTCTCTAACGCTAATTCCGGAATTAAATTGCTATTTTCTTTAGTAGGGGTAGAACTACGCACTAAATTATAAAGATAGTTTTCCTCATTATTTATTGGAGGCGTTTCAACTTTAGTATCAAACATATTTTTTTCGACAGCCTTCTTCCACATTTTATACAAATAGTACCTGCTACGCAAAGAATTTCTCTTTTGTAAATTTTTACAAATAATTCCATATACAGAATTTTTATTTCTGTAACATGTAGATACAAGTAATGGATTTAGATTTAAAATTTTCAGTGTTCCGTATAATTTATGTATGGTAATATTTACTTTTGGTTCTATTAAATTTTGACGCCCGTCCTGACAAAGTTTCAAAAAATAAGTTTTGAAGCTATTATTTCTATTAATTATCCTATGTAATACGCTGTGGTAGCTGTATTTGGTTTTAATGAGTGCCTTCGATATTTTTGTGAACACTTCCAAATTATCGTCAATACTAAAACTCTTGGAAAAATCGAAATGCGGTGCTTCCTGCTTCAAAATTTCTGATATAGTTTTAAACAAATCAGTTTTGGAAATGTATTTCTTGGCCATTATGTTTTCAAAGTTAAATTAAAAAATACAGCAAAACTTTAATGAAAAACCAAATAGTATATTCCCAAAAATCTAATAATAGCAGAATTTATTATAATTCAGTGAAAAAGTTAGTAGGTACACTGGATATACCTAGTAGGTACTGAAATTTCAACGATGTCCAAATACTGATCGGAAAGTATATTTTAAATGTTGTTATATGATAAAGAAACACAAAATAAATATCTGCAACTGCGTGCAAATTATCAACTATTAAAAAACAAATAAAAGAAATACACCTCAATTATTAAAAACAAACGAACGATTTACAGAAAATAAATATTTTCTGTAAATCTGCGATTTTATAACCAAAATCATAAACGAAGTTAATTACTTAACCAGTAATAAAAATATAAAAAACTCTCAAAAGACGAAATAAACCAAACAATTCTTTCCTTATATTTAAATTATTTTAAATAAGTTATATTATATTAAGTTAAGGTATATAGGTATAAGTATTATAGTAGTAGTAAAAGTTTATAAGAACAGTAAGTGTAAGAACAGTAGTTCACCACGTGTCGAATCGCGATACAACCAGTTGCTACAAAGCATAAGATGCAAGCCGATCTTTTAGTAGGTATCTGGAAAAAAATCTTCCTTATCGCACTCTGCTGCTCATAAAATATATATTTAATAACATAATAATATTAGTTATTTAACTTTTGGCAGTACTGATTGTATTGAAAAATATAATATAATCTTTGTAGATAATGCGAAACGAAAATATAGATCATAGAAATTGATTTATAAAAGATTTTTTTCCAGATACCTACTAAAAGGTAGTCTTGCATCTTATGCTTTGTAGCAACTGGTTGTATCGCGATTCGACACGTGGTGAACTACTGTTCTTACACTTACTGTTCTTATAAACTTTTACTACTACTATAATACTTATACCTATATACCTTAACTTAATATAATATAACTTATTTAAAATAATTTAAATATAAGGAAAGAATTGTTTGGTTTATTTCGTCTTTTGAGAGTTTTTTATATTTTTATTACTGGTTAAGTAATTAACTTCGTTTATGATTTTGGTTATAAAATCGCAGATTTACAGAAAATATTTATTTCGTTTGTTTTTAATAATTGAGGTGTATTTCTTTTATTTGTTTTTTAATAGTTGATAATTTGCACGCAGTTGCAGATATTTATTTTGTGTTTCTTTATCATATAACAACATTTAAAATATACTTTCCGATCAGTATTTGGACATCGTTGAAATTTCAGTACCTACTAGGTATATCCAGTGTACCTACTAACTTTTTCACTGAATTATAATAAATTCTGCTATTATTAGATTTTTGGGAATATACTATTTGGTTTTTCATTAAAGTTTTGCTGTATTTTTTAATTTAACTTTGAAAACATAATGGCCAAGAAATACATTTCCAAAACTGATTTGTTTAAAACTATATCAGAAATTTTGAAGCAGGAAGCACCGCATTTCGATTTTTCCAAGAGTTTTAGTATTGACGATAATTTGGAAGTGTTCACAAAAATATCGAAGGCACTCATTAAAACCAAATACAGCTACCACAGCGTATTACATAGGATAATTAATAGAAATAATAGCTTCAAAACTTATTTTTTGAAACTTTGTCAGGACGGGCGTCAAAATTTAATAGAACCAAAAGTAAATATTACCATACATAAATTATACGGAACACTGAAAATTTTAAATCTAAATCCATTACTTGTATCTACATGTTACAGAAATAAAAATTCTGTATATGGAATTATTTGTAAAAATTTACAAAAGAGAAATTCTTTGCGTAGCAGGTACTATTTGTATAAAATGTGGAAGAAGGCTGTCGAAAAAAATATGTTTGATACTAAAGTTGAAACGCCTCCAATAAATAATGAAGAAAACTATCTTTATAATTTAGTGCGTAGTTCTACCCCTACTAAAGAAAATAGCAATTTAATTCCGGAATTAGCGTTAGAGACTAGTATGTCACCAATTTCCAAGACGGACTACTCGGAAAGGAATTCGAAGGAAGAAGACGTTGGACAAAAAGACATATCTCCGGAAGATTTTCATATTCCAAAGCAATTGTTACATTTGTCGAGTCCTGAAAAATCGCCCGATAATATTCTACCTATAAATTCGGAAAATATTTCCAGACAAGGTAATGCACTCTTGTATAAAAACTGCAACTGCCTAGAGGGTACTTTTATAATTGAAGAACACATTTGGAAGTTAATATATAAAGATAATAAATTAGTTACAAGGCTGTATCCCTATTACATTAGGAACAGATTCCGTAAATATATAAATAACATTTGCCAGATAATTTTCAAATTTGTAAAATATTCAAAAAAAACCAGCAAAATAAGTCTATTTGGTACCTGTATACACAACAATTACAATTGCAAGAAATTTAAATTTATAATAATTGAAAACAGAACCGTACATGTTTATAGTACTTCAATTAATTATTGTCATCCAAGCTATTTAACTGGCCAAGTAAGGGGGGTTGAAAGGTCTATCATAAAAGAGAAAATTATTCGCAAACAGCCACTGATTTATAAAAAGGAAACTTTACTTAGGTCAAGTAAAAAATTACTGACAGAGGGAAAAAACTTGCAAAGAATCAAGTCCGATGCAACTCTGAGGAAAATTAAATCTAATGCCATGGCCGAGTTAGACAGGAGTAAAGACGATATCATGGACATGATTCTTATGCAATATGATCATCCGGAGTATATAAAGGAAGTTACATATCCATTTACAGTAAAGATGTATAGTTTGGAGCAGTTGCATGTATTAAAATCGATAGCAACAGACGGCAGTTTCCCCTTGATACATTTCGACGCAACGGGGGGAGTAGTAAAGATTCCTTTTCCAAAATCGAAAAAAATATATCTTTATACTGCAGTCGTACGCACTCACAAACAAAAACGAATCTATCCTATTTTCTCAATGATATCGGCAGCCCACGATGCAAATACTATTTTTAAAATTTTGCATGATTTCAGGTATTTCTGCGAAGAGCATAATTATTGGCCAGCATTTTCCGGGGTAGTAACCGACTTTTCATTTGCGAATTTACACGCTATTTGCAAAGCTTTCAACAGATGCACTCTTTTGGAATATTTAATAAAATGTTACAATATAGTAACCCAGAAAAGAAAAATTGTATTTGATGGAGACTTTATTGGTGTTTACCTATGCTGTGCCCATTTTTTAAAAATGGTTTGTAAAGACGTAGATACAGTAATTAAAACATATGAATTGAAAAATCTATTTAAAGATTTATTAGCGGTATCTTTACAAATGCGACATTTAGAAGAATTAGACGATTTTGTTGTAAATGTATATATATTACTCACAAGTAAATACTATACTGAACAAGTTAAATCAGTCGAAGTTTATATACAGACTCTATCAGCAAAAAAATGTCAATATGACATTAATTCGGAAGAAAATACGGAAGAAGATATTGAAAACCTACATTTGGATCTGCCGAGAAACTGCCCTTTATATAAAGCGAGCCCTTTTTATAACCGTTTTTTGAAACTAACGGATGAATGTAATATTGATAGTTCCGGTGATACGCCGAACAAATATCGAAATGTTGACCTCTTTAACTTAATAATTTGCAAATATTTACCATATTGTCCATTATGGAGTAGCTTGATATCTATAACTGACGGCCCAGTAAGTAATTCGTTGGTAGAGAATTATTTTGGGCAGTTAAAGAAGTATACACTTAACAATAAGAGATATATAAAATGTTCAAGGTTGGTAAGAAAAATTAGAGAAGACGTTTTGTCACTAAAAGTAGAAAGTGATTTGGGAATACATAAATCACGTTTAACCAAATCCGATGCCTCTAATGAAAAACAATCCCAGGAAATGTGGAATAAGAAGTCGCGAAACATTTCTTCACATTTTAATGGCAGGTTTTTAAAACTAAATAAAAATGACACAACTAAGTATTCGACCGTGCTTCCTGAAGATGACGGAGACCAGCTGCAGTGTCCCTACTGTGGTTATGGATCTTTGAACGAAACGGTCCGATGGGTGGAGTGCGAACAGTGTCATCGATGGATTCATCAAGACTGCGATGAGCCTGATGTCAATAACCGCAGTTATTCTGGTAATTTTATTTGCAAATTATGTACTACCACATTACCACGTGAACCTAAAGAGCCGCTTCTACAAGAAAATTTTTATGTAAAATGTGAAATGTTTATTAAGTTAATAGAGTTAACGCCAAGCGAAAAAATATTATTGGAGGAGCAAACACGGGGTCAAAGGTTAAATAAGAGGTGGTATGAAGAGCGGAGAATAAGAGTTACGTCTTCTTATTTTGGGAAAATTTGCAAAGTAAGGGACTCTTCTTCATTCGACAACATTATCAAAACCATAAGAGACACAAATTATGTACAGACGCCGGCGATCTTGCACGGAATTAATTACGAAAAAACTGCTTTACAAGAATATTTAACTGCTACAGGAGTATCCTGTGATAATTCTGGGTTGGTCATACACAAAGATTATCCATATCTGGCGGCGTCTCCAGACGGTCTTATTGACAACGATGGTGTCATTGAAATTAAGTGCCCATATACCGCTCGGAATTACGACCCAGCGTGCTATAAATTTGATTTTTTACATAATGACGGATCTTTAAGACAAACCCATATATATTACTACCAAATTCAGGGAATACTGGAAATCACAAATCGACCTTGGTGTGATTTGGTAATATACACTTTTAAAGGTATAAAGATTGTTAAAATATTCAGGACAAAGCGCTTCTGGTTATCGATGGCCATTAAACTGAAAAACTTCTACTTATTTAATATGCTTCCTAAAATCTTGTCTAGTGAAAAAATATTGTCGGTTTCGGAGAGAAAGTGGACTACATTACAAGATTTTTCATTCCTATCAAACGGACTAGTATCGGATCCTAATTATTATAAAGACTTACCTAATATGAGGGGATACGTGGTAACTGTCGATCCTGATATAACATTTTCAGTCAGGGAACTGCTAATTGATGATTATCTAACCCTAAATAGCAAACAGTGGTTGAGCAGTTTTATCGTCGACCATTGTTTAAATATACTCAATTCTCAACAAGAATTTCAAATAATATCAGTGGCTAAATCCTCCATTATTTTTGATGACAATTTACTTACAGACGATTTTATTGAAAGTATAAATTTTAACAAAGACAATGTAGTTATGCCAATAACAAAACAAAATCATTTTATACTTATAACAATAAATCTACCAGGAAAAATATTTACCATTATTGACCCAATGGGTAATGAATCCCTCAGAAAGGATTTGTTTTTTAATAAGTTTTTGGCATTTATTTGTCATAAAGGTATTAACAACACAAATTGGAAATACAAATACATAGACCATATAAAACAGACCGACGGTTATAATTGTGGCACCTACATTATTTATTTCTTCTCAAAACTGGTGAGAAACGAAAGTCTGTTAGATCATGTCGACATTGACCAGTACAGGAACACCTTAAAATCTTTATTACTAAATAAAAGTGGGAATATGCACACAAAATGTTTATTTTGCGCTCAAGAAATCATAGAGGAGACCTCATCATTCAAATGTAGGACATGCCGTCGATACATACATGAAAAATGTTTACTAACATTTAATGAAATTAAGAATAATGTAAAAATAGACGAAAAAACAATTAACGATATGTGTGATCTATGCAGACTGAACTAGGCTCGTGTAGGTGGTCTGACGACCAGTTTCAAAATACAGAAAAAAACAGTTAATCATAGTCAAAACAATTGACAGACAAGTGTGAATTATATTACGCAACATACGCATACGCACACACTTTAACCCAGGCGCTATCTTATACACTAAAAGGCTAGCAAATGCAAATTACACATCGGTGATTGATATTTACTTCATTTAATTAAGAAAATTCTGAGAAGTAATTCGTAAATTATCTTTTAGTATTCATTTACATTGAAACACAGTACAATTTTCTTCGCCGCAGTTATAATTTTTTTCAATCTAAAGTTGATGACCTATCAAAAAACTTTCAAGTCAATAAGCTATAAATGTGATATGAAATACAATATTCTACATGTGTTAACGCCATTTCAATTTAAGCCGTCATTTCCCTCACCCTGTTTCGATTTTACTTTTATTTTTATTATTTAAGTAACAGGGAGATTTCTACCCCTTGCAAGGCTTGCAAGTCAATGAGCTTTTAATATGATATAAGTTACGATATTCTGCATATACTCACGCAATTTCAACTTGAGCCGTCATTTTCTTCAAGCACTTTCAAATTATTTTTAAAGTTTTAGGGAGATTTCTACCCCTTGGAAGGCTTGCAAGTCAATGAGCTTATAATATGATATAAGTTACGATATTCTGCATCTACTCACGCAATTTCAACTTGAGCCGTCATTTTCTTCACGCACTTTCAAATTATTTTTTAAGTTTTAGGGAGATTTCTACCCCTTGGAAGGCTTGCAAGTCAATGAGCTTTTAATATGATATAAGTTTCGATATTCTGCATCTACTCACGCAATTTCAACTTGAGCCGTCATTTTCTTCACGCACTTTCAAATTATTTTTTAAGTTTTAGGGAGATTTCTACCCCTTGGAAGGCTTGCAAGTCAATGAGCTTTTAATATGATATAAGTTACGATATTCTGCATCTACTCACGCAATTTCAACTTGAGCCGTCATTTTCTTCAAGCACTTTTAAATTATTTTTTTTAGTTTTAGGGAGATTTCTACCCCTTGGAAGGCTTGCAAGTCAATGAGCTTTTAATATGATATAAGTTACGATATTCTGCATCTACTCACGCAATTTCAACTTGAGCCGTTATTTTCTTCAAGCACTTTCAAATTATTTTTTTTAGTTTTAGGGAGATTTCTACCCCTTGGAAGGCTTGCAAGTCAATGAGCTTTTAATATGATATATGTTACGATATTCTGCATCCACTCACGCAATTTCAACTTGAGCTGTCATTTTTTTCACGCACTTTCAAATTATTTTTTTTAGTTTTAGGGAGATTTCTACCCCTTGGAAGGCTTGCAACTCAATGAGCTTTGAATATGATATAAGCTACAATATTCTACATGTACTCACGCAATTTCAACTTGAGCCGTCATTTTCTTCAAGCACTTTCAAATTATTTTTTTTTGTTTTAGGGAGATTTCTACCCCTTGGAAGGCTTGCAAGTCAATAAGCTTTTAATATGATATAAGTTTCGATATTCTGCATCTACTCACGCAATTTCAACTTGAGCCGTCATTTTCTTCACGCACTTTCAAATTATTTTTTTTAGTTTTAGGGAGATTTCTACCCCTTGGAAGGCTTGCAAGTCAAGGAGCTTTTAATATAATATAAGTTTCGATATTCTGCATCTACTCACGCAATTTCAACTTGAGCCGTCATTTTCTTCACGCACTTTCAATTATTTTTTTTAGTTTTAGGGAGATTTCTACCCCTTGGAAGGCTTGCATGTCAATGAGCTTTTAATATGATATAAGTTTCGATATTCTGCATCTACTCACGCAATTTCAACTTGAGCCGTCATTTTCTTCACGCACTTTCAAATTATTTTTTAAGTTTTAGGGAGATTGCTACCCCTTGGAAGGCTTGCAAGTCAATGAGCTTTTAATATGATATAAGTTTCGATATTCTGCATCTACTCACGCAATTTCAACTTGAGCCGTCATTTTCTTCACGCACTTTCAAATTATTTTTTAAGTTTTAGGGAGATTTCTACCCCTTGGAAGGCTTGCAAGTCAATGAGCTTTTAATATGATATAAGTTACGATATTCTGCATCTACTCACGCAATTTCAACTTGAGCCGTCATTTTCTTCACGCACTTTCAATTATTTTTTTTAGTTTTAGGGAGATTTCTACCCCTTGGAAGGCTTGCATGTCAATGAGCTTTTAATATGATATAAGTTTCGATATTCTGCATCTACTCACGCAATTTCAACTTGAGCCGTCATTTTCTTCACGCACTTTCAAATTATTTTTTAAGTTTTAGGGAGATTGCTACCCCTTGGAAGGCTTGCAAGTCAATGAGCTTTTAATATGATATAAGTTTCGATATTCTGCATCTACTCACGCAATTTCAACTTGAGCCGTCATTTTCTTCACGCACTTTCAAATTATTTTTTAAGTTTTAGGGAGATTTCTACCCCTTGGAAGGCTTGCAAGTCAATAAGCTTTTAATATGATATAAGTTACGATATTCTGCATCTACTCACGCAATTTCAACTTGAGCCGTCATTTTCTTCACGCACTTTCAAATTATTTTTTAAGTTTTAGGGAGATTTCTACCCCTTGGAAGGCTTGCAAGTCAATAAGCTTTTAATATGATATAAGTTTCGATATTCTGCATCTACTCACGCAATTTCAACTTGAGCCGTCATTTTCTTCACGCACTTTCAAATTATTTTTTTTAGTTTTAGGGAGATTTCTACCCCTTGGAAGGCTTGCAAGTCAATGAGCTTTTAATATAATATAAGTTTCGATATTCTGCATCTACTCACGCAATTTCAACTTGAGCCGTCATTTTCTTCACGCACTTTCAAATTATTTTTTAAGTTTTAGGGAGATTTCTACCCCTTAGAAGGCTTGCAAGTCAATAAGCTTTTAATATGATATAAGTTACGATATTCTGCATCTACTCACGCAATTTCAACTTGAGCCGTCATTTTCTTCACGCACTTTCAAATTATTTTTTAAGTTTTAGGGAGATTTCTACCCCTTGGAAGGCTTGCAAGTCAATGAGCTTTTAATATGATATAAGTTACGATATTCTGCATCTACTCACGCAATTTCAACTTGAGCCGTCATTTTCTTCACGCACTTTCAAATTATTTTTTAAGTTTTAGGGAGATTTCTACCCCTTGGAAGGCTTGCAAGTCAATGAGCTTTTAATATGATATAAGTTTCGATATTCTGCATCTACTCACGCAATTTCAACTTGAGCCGTCATTTTCTTCACGCACTTTCAAATTATTTTTTAAGTTTTAGGGAGATTTCTACCCCTTGGAAGGCTTGCAAGTCAATGAGCTTTTAATATGATATAAGTTACGATATTCTGCATCTACTCACGCAATTTCAACTTGAGCCGTCATTTTCTTCAAGCACTTTTAAATTATTTTTTTTAGTTTTAGGGAGATTTCTACCCCTTGGAAGGCTTGCAAGTCAATGAGCTTTTAATATGATATAAGTTACGATATTCTGCATCTACTCACGCAATTTCAACTTGAGCCGTCATTTTCTTCACGCACTTTCAAATTATTTTTTAAGTTTTAGGGAGATTTCTACCCCTTGGAAGGCTTGCAAGTCAATGAGCTTTTAATATAATATAAGTTTCGATATTCTGCATCTACTCACGCAATTTCAACTTGAGCCGTCATTTTCTTCACGCACTTTCAATTATTTTTTTTAGTTTTAGGGAGATTTCTACCCCTTGGAAGGCTTGCATGTCAATGAGCTTTTAATATGATATAAGTTTCGATATTCTGCATCTACTCACGCAATTTCAACTTGAGCCGTCATTTTCTTCACGCACTTTCAAATTATTTTTTAAGTTTTAGGGAGATTTCTACCCCTTGGAAGGCTTGCAAGTCAATGAGCTTATAATATGATATAAGTTACGATATTCTGCATCTACTCACGCAATTTCAACTTGAGCCGTCATTTTCTTCACGCACTTTCAAATTATTTTTTAAGTTTTAGGGAGATTTCTACCCCTTGGAAGGCTTGCAAGTCAATGAGCTTTTAATATAATATAAGTTTCGATATTCTGCATCTACTCACGCAATTTCAACTTGAGCCGTCATTTTCTTCACGCACTTTCAATTATTTTTTTTAGTTTTAGGGAGATTTCTACCCCTTGGAAGGCTTGCATGTCAATGAGCTTTTAATATGATATAAGTTTCGATATTCTGCATCTACTCACGCAATTTCAACTTGAGCCGTCATTTTCTTCACGCACTTTCAAATTATTTTTTAAGTTTTAGGGAGATTTCTACCCCTTGGAAGGCTTGCAAGTCAATGAGCTTTTAAAATGATATAAGTTACGATATTCTGCATTTACTCACGCAATTTCAACTTGAGCCGTCATTTTCTTCACGCATTTTCAAATTTTTTATTTTAGTTTTAGGGAGATTTCTACCCCTTGGAAGGCTTGCAAGTCAATGAGCTTTTAATATGATATAAGTTACGATATTCTGCATCTACTCACGCAATTTCAACTTGAGCCGTCATTTTCTTCAAGCACTTTTAAATTATTTTTTTTAGTTTTAGGGAGATTTCTACCCCTTGGAAGGCTTGCAAGTCAATGAGCTTTTAATATGATATAAGTTACGATATTCTGCATCTACTCACGCAATTTCAACTTGAGCCGTCATTTTCTTCACGCACTTTCAAATTATTTTTTAAGTTTTAGGGAGATTTCTACCCCTTGGAAGGCTTGCAAGTCAATGAGCTTTTAATATGATATAAGTTACGATATTCTGCATTTACTCACGCAATTTCAACTTGAGCCGTCATTTTCTTCACGCATTTTCAAATTTTTTATTTTACTTTTAGGGAGATTTCTACCCCTTGGAAGGCTTGCAAGTCAATGAGCTTTTAATGTGATATAAGTTACGATATTCTGCATCTACTCACGCAATTTCAACTTGAGCCGTCATTTTCTTCAAGCACTTTTAAATTATTTTTTTTAGTTTTAGGGAGATTTCTACCCCTTGGAAGGCTTGCAAGTCAATGAGCTTTTAATATGATATAAGTTACGATATTCTGCATCTACTCACGCAATTTCAACTTGAGCCGTCATTTTCTTCACGCACTTTCAAATTATTTTTTAAGTTTTAGGGAGATTTCTACCCCTTGGAAGGCTTGCAAGTCAATAAGCTTTTAATATGATATAAGTTTCGATATTCTGCATCTACTCACGCAATTTCAACTTGAGCCGTCATTTTCTTCACGCACTTTCAAATTATTTTTTTTAGTTTTAGGGAGATTTCTACCCCTTGGAAGGCTTGCAAGTCAATGAGCTTTTAATATAATATAAGTTTCGATATTCTGCATCTACTCACGCAATTTCAACTTGAGCCGTCATTTTCTTCACGCACTTTCAATTATTTTTTTTAGTTTTAGGGAGATTTCTACCCCTTGGAAGGCTTGCATGTCAATGAGCTTTTAATATGATATAAGTTTCGATATTCTGCATCTACTCACGCAATTTCAACTTGAGCCGTCATTTTCTTCACGCACTT
The DNA here is from genome assembly GCA_963924545.1 of Pogonocherus hispidulus. NCBI lineage: Eukaryota > Metazoa > Arthropoda > Insecta > Coleoptera > Cerambycidae > Pogonocherus > Pogonocherus hispidulus. Next base: position 35,415,825 of record OZ004700.1, on the reverse strand, counting down.
TCAAATTATTTTTTAAGTTTTAGGGAGATTTCTACTCCTTGGAAGGCTTGCAAGTCAATGAGCTTATAATATGATATAAGTTACGATATTCTGCATCTACTCACGCAATTTCAACTTGAGCCGTCATTTTCTTCACGCACTTTCAAATTATTTTTTAAGTTTTAGGGAGATTTCTACCCCTTGGAAGGCTTGCAAGTCAATGAGCTTTTAATATGATATAAGTTTCGATATTCTGCATCTACTCACGCAATTTCAACTTGAGCCGTCATTTTCTTCACGCACTTTCAAATTATTTTTTAAGTTTTAGGGAGATTTCTACCCCTTGGAAGGCTTGCAAGTCAATGAGCTTATAATATGATATAAGTTACGATATTCTGCATCTACTCACGCAATTTCAACTTGAGCCGTCATTTTCTTCACGCACTTTCAAATTATTTTTTAAGTTTTAGGGAGATTTCTACCCCTTGGAAGGCTTGCATGTCAATGAGCTTTTAATATGATATAAGTTTCGATATTCTGCATCTACTCACGCAATTTCAACTTGAGCCGTCATTTTCTTCACGCACTTTCAAATTATTTTTTAAGTTTTAGGGAGATTTCTACCCCTTGGAAGGCTTGCAAGTCAATGAGCTTTTAAAATGATATAAGTTACGATATTCTGCATTTACTCACGCAATTTCAACTTGAGCCGTCATTTTCTTCACGCATTTTCAAATTTTTTATTTTAGTTTTAGGGAGATTTCTACCCCTTGGAAGGCTTGCAAGTCAATGAGCTTTTAATATGATATAAGTTACGATATTCTGCATCTACTCACGCAATTTCAACTTGAGCCGTCATTTTCTTCAAGCACTTTCATATTATTTTTTTTAGTTTTAGGGAGATTTCTACCCCTTGGAAGGCTTGCAAGTCAATGAGCTTTTAATATGATATAAGTTTCGATATTCTGCATCTACTCACGCAATTTCAACTTGAGCCTTCATTTTTTTCACGCACTTTCAAATTATTTTTTAAGTTTTAGGGAGATTTCTACCCCTTGGAAGGCTTGCAAGTCAATGAGCTTTTAATATGATATAAGTTACGATATTCTGCATTTACTCACGCAATTTCAACTTGAGCCGTCATTTTCTTCACGCATTTTCAAATTTTTTATTTTACTTTTAGGGAGATTTCTACCCCTTGGAAGGCTTGCAAGTCAATGAGCTTTTAATGTGATATAAGTTACGATATTCTGCATCTACTCACGCAATTTCAACTTGAGCCGTCATTTTCTTCACGCACTTTCAAATTATTTTTTTTAGTTTTAGGGAGATTTCTACCCCTTGGAAGGCTTGCAAGTCAATGAGCTTTTAATATGATATAAGTTACGATATTCTGCATCTACTCACGCAATTTCAACTTGAGCCGTCATTTTCTTCAAGCACTTTCAAATTATTTTTTTTAGTTTTAGGGAGATTTCTACCCCTTGGAAGGCTTGCAAGTCAATGAGCTTTTAATATGATATAAGTTTCGATATTCTACATCTACTCACGCAATTTCAACTTGAGCCGTCATTTGTTTCACGCACTTTCAAATTATTTTTTAAGTTTTAGGGAGATTTCTACCCCTTGGAAGGCTTGCAAGTCAATGAGCTTTTAATATGATATAAGTTACGATATTCTGCATTTACTCACGTAATTTCAACTTGAGCCGTCATTTTCTTCACGCATTTTCAAATTTTTTATTTTAGTTTTAGGGAGATTTCTACCCCTTGGAAGGCTTGCAAGTCAATGAGCTTTTAATATGATATAAGTTACGATATTCTGCATCTACTCACGCAATTTCAACTTGAGCCGTCATTTTCTTCAAGCACTTTCAATTTAGTTTTTTTAGTTTTAGGGAGATTTCTACCCCTTGGAAGGCTTGCAAGTCAATGAGCTTTTAATATGATATAAGTTACGATATTCTGCATCTACTCACGCAATTTCAACTTGAGCCGTCATTTTCTTCACGTACTTTCAAATTATTTTTTAAGTTTTAGGGAGATTTCTACCCCTTGGAAGGCTTGCAAGTCAATGAGCTTTTAATATGATATTAGTTTCGATATTCTGCATCTACTCACGCAATTTCAACTTGAGCCGTCATTTTCTTCACGCACTTTCAAATTATTTTTTAAGTTTTAGGGAGATTTCTACCCCTTGGAAGGCTTGCAAGTCAATGAGCTTTTAATATGATATAAGTTACGATATTCTGCATCTACTCACGCAATTTCAACTTGAGCCGTCATTTTCTTCACGTACTTTCAAATTATTTTTTAAGTTTTAGGGAGATTTCTACCCCTTGGAAGGCTTGCAAGTCAATGAGCTTTTAATATGATATTAGTTTCGATATTCTGCATCTACTCACGCAATTTCAACTTGAGCCGTCATTTTCTTCACGCACTTTCAAATTATTTTTTAAGTTTTAGGGAGATTTCTACCCCTTGGAAGGCTTGCAAGTCAATGAGCTTTTAATATGATATAAGTTACGATATTCTGCATCTACTCACGCAATTTCAACTTGAGCCGTCATTTTCTTCACGCACTTTCAATTATTTTTTTTAGTTTTAGGGAGATTTCTACCCCTTGGAAGGCTTGCAAGTCAATGAGCTTTTAATATGATATAAGTTTCGATATTCTGCATCTACTCACGCAATTTCAACTTGAGCCGTCATTTTCTTCACGCACTTTCAAATTATTTTTTTTAGTTTTAGGGAGATTTCTACCCCTTGGAAGGCTTGCAAGTCAATGAGCTTTTAATGTGATATAAGTTACGATATTCTGCATCTACTCACGCAATTTCAACTTGAGCCGTCATTTTCTTCACGCACTTTCAAATTATTTTTTTTAGTTTTAGGGAGATTTCTACCCCTTGGAAGGCTTGCAAGTCAATGAGCTTTTAATGTGATATAAGTTACGATATTCTGCATCTACTCACGCAATTTCAACTTGAGCCGTCATTTTCTTCACGCACTTTCAAATTATTTTTTTCTACCCCTAGGAAGGCTTGCAAGTCAATGAGCTTTTAATATGATATAAGTTACGATATTCTGCATCTACTCACGGAATTTCAACTTGAGCCGTCATTTTCTTCACGCACTTTCAATTATTTTTTTTAGTTTTAGGGAGATTTCTACCCCTTGGAAGGCTTGCAAGTCAATGAGCTTTTAATATGATATAAGTTTCGATATTCTGCATCTACTCACGCAATTTCAACTTGAGCCGTCATTTTCTTCACGCACTTTAAAATTTTTTATTTTAGTTTTAGGGAGATTTCTACCGCTTGCCTAATAATTGCCTATGTAGTATGAAGCTTACCACCACCTATGTACACTATTGCATTTATATTATGTAAAAACAGAATTTAAAACTAAAATCTAATGTTCTATATTTTTACAATTTTAATAATATCGACTACCAACAAATAATAATTATCTACATTGATAAATCGCTCATGCTAAATTATCTACATGATTTTCAATCGTAACAAACTCTGTAAATAATTTGTTTTGCAGTTTCCAATCCTTAATCCTCCAGGCATTTCGCCGCGGGCGCCCATGACCGTTCGGCAATCTTCGGTAATTTGGCTGCTAACTTTTGGCTGCTAAGTTCACACCGGTTCAAGTAGGTACTTAATATTTTTAGTTTCACTCTCTGTAACTTTTACTATATTTTTACAAGTAAAAGTTTACATTGGATAATATAGCAAGATATTTTCACTCATTTCCAAGATAGGAGAAATATTTTGCTATCGCAAATTTCTATTAAGTAAATTATTCAAAGATACCACGTGGAACTTTTCCTCTGGTGATGAACTGACAGCCACAGCGTCGTCGAACACCTCAGACATTTATAGTTATGACAAAAATGTAGATTTTGTCAAACTGAGACTTGGAATGTTAGTGAAAATGGAATCACTCATTCTCATTAGGCATATAAGACACAGACTTGAACCAATACGACCTATGTCAAAGATTAAATATATATTCATATCTTTGCTATCATTTAGGAGGTGTTGCTTGAACGTGCAACAAAAAGTGAGTCACTTTCGGCATAGGGTTGCCAAATTTGTAAAATTGCAAATTGGGAGCAGGTTTCATTGAGTTTAATGAAAAAAAAAACAATTGCTCTCAAAATATAAGTAAAAATAAAACTCTAAGTACTTAATTAATAATATACCTATGCATGAACAAAACGTAAGTAATTATTAAATATCTATTACTTATTTTTGATTGGAACTTTTTCTAAAATATTTTTTAAATATTTTGCAAATTCTGCACAAGAATAGGGATATTATGCTTGACAGTTAACTCAGCTTCTAACATTGATATGTCAAGTTGTTTTCTCTATTTCCTCCATGCCAAACCCATTAAACTAAATTAAAAATGTGTCCACTTTTACGTTTATCTACAGATAAATTATCATCGAAGTTTTCCTTTTCAAAAAATTCTCATATTAAAAGGCAACATATTAACAACAAAACCAAAAAATTTATTTTTATCCTAAATTTATGATATTAATGGCAAGAAGCGGAAGTGTCGTTCTGTCGTGGGAGGCGGGAGATCCAGAAAAAAAGCGAGAACCTCGCGCTCATCGGGAAGTTTGGCAACCCTATTTCGGAAAGAGTTCAAGTGTGTGCAGCTCTGCATTGACCGGATAAATACCATGCATATTGGTGATATGCATGGTATTTCAAAGTATTTGATCACAAATCACACCCTGCACACCACTAAACAAGATAACTAACTTGTAAAATTCTGCACAAAATTTAACTGAGGTGAACTTGTAAGTATTAATTAACAAGTATACAAAATTTTCGAGAAACACCTGTGCTTATCGACTTGTTAGAGGAACTAGTAATTGTGAAATAGTTGTAACTTCTCAACTCGCAACTATTATGAAACGGGTCCCAGGCAAGGAATTTTATAATATAAATTCCTTGGTCTCAGGAGACTTTATTTCACCTATAATTCTTGAAGTATACAACCGAGGTAACTCGTCAAATGGTCGACAAGAACTAAGCTATTACATTTTTTACATTGACTTTGTTGTAACTTTTTAAACAACTATAAAATATGGTAATAATTATGAAATTAATGTAAGTTGCTAAAAACATATTTTTGGTATAATGCATTGTATCAAATTATCAAATTATACGATTATATGCATTAATCCAGCAATACACTTTTTAAAACCTGTTATCTTTTGTAGCATTACCTAGTAAGGTAAGAACCGCCGTTGACTCTTTAGAAATAATAAGCCATGTTTGGTTCGCATATGGTACTTCAGGGTGTCAATTCGACTGTAAGCGGAATAACAGACGGGACAAATGGAGGGTGGTTGGTGTGTTTGAAAGTGGTGCCATCGCTGTGTTACTTCCCTGCTGCAAGCTTTACAACGCCATAGATTTAAAATATTTGAGGTTGAAGGCTCAAATTTGTGTCTGTAGGAAACTCTAGATCTTCCATTAGGTTCTGCGAAAAAAAAAATAATTAGTATTTTTTGCATTTATAATTTATATTTAAATTTGAGTAAGTACAGGGATTATGTGCAGAATAAGATACATACATATAGGGTAATTTTTTTCGAGTGCCCTTCCTACTTATTGAACCCAGTTATTTTTTGCTAGATGCCGGTAACTTTTCCTGCTTGGCTATTTCAAGGAGCATGCTTTTAAAAAGGGGAGACGTTTTGTATCACTTTATGATATTTGCATTAGATTTGTAACTTACCCACGTAGGTGTATATATATGTATAATGATCAATGTGATAAGGAAATTTTGTGCAAAATTTGAAAGCACTAACAACAAACAAAAATGAAGAATAAATCTAGAGCAGTTCCAATTCCGGCAAAAGATATTAGCACAGCCAATGTTGTTTCAATTTACCTTTATTTACCAACAATGTGATAACATATATATAAACAACAAACAAAACTAAAAATAATAGTGTTTTAGAAGTTTTAACTTACCAGATTTCAGTAAGAAAAAAGTTTTTCAGGCAAAATAAATTATGCAAGAAAAACATTTTACTTGTATTCATAATTAATTAATTTTTATATTATAATTACTTTGAATGTTTGGAATGAACAAGAGTGTACTTATACACACTTAGTTATTTATTTTTTGTGGCAGGTAAATAAAACAATAATCTTTCACAAATTTTATTTATAACAAATACAATCAAACTTCCATTGAATATATTAACATCTAATTCAGAAATAAGTCAATTTTCTTGTAATTTCTGTTTTTATAGAACAAACATGTTTTTTAGTACACAAATTCAATTTTACATATCACACAACAACTGTATTGATTAATGTCAGTTGACTAATTTGGTGACCACATAATATATATAGGTATACCTATATTAGAATAACTTCACACAAAACATTTTACTAAATACATCTACATACGTATTAGGTACATATAATGAGTACATTTATAGATACCACATAGCTTTTAAAGTTTTTATGCAGATGTTCCTCATGCAGGGACAGTAGAATTACATATAATTATATGAATTTTTAATCATTACTGGAAATCGAGCAATGATCGCGTTACTGTAATTTGAAACTATAATATTGTGTTAATAATATGAACAGAAATTCTCTTATATATACATGTAGTTATACCAATTTCAGTTGTGTCAGTAGGTGCCAGAAACTTACTCTCACTAAGCTACTATTGCTCTCTTGTTTTCTTGTCAGGTTTTTAAATGTTTAAAGCACAGATTAGTCAATCACTAACCAATTTAAGTTTCCAAAAATACCTAAAGTTTGTTGTAATTTCTTTACAGAATTTGTTTAGCAAGAACAGTAGCTAATTAAAAATACTATCTAACAAATTATTCTTATTTACATGGTGTTCCACGTAGACCTTTCATTAGACTTTTCTAGAATACTACGTGTACTGGAATTCTGAACATTTATATACGGGGGTTTGTCACAATTTTCTATCGATTAAAAATATTGCCAATGACGTCATACTTCCGGTTCTAACGGAAGTAGACATCAACTCGCTTACTTCAAATGGAATGTACTATTTTCTTTATTTCATTTTTGGATTCTACGTCAAATTTAAAGGTAAGTTTCGTAAGAATACTCTATCATTATTATGTAGCAGCTCATTATTAAGTAATTATTATGAGAAAGAAATGTTTAGCGTGAAAATTGTTAAATGTAAGCGATTAGAAGACGAAGAAAATGAAATAAATGTTTATCCACACACTTCAATTAGAGATTGCAAAATAAATTTATAACTGTCGAAAATAATTATTGACAGAATTTTCAAGAAGCATAATTGGAAACCATTATGGAACCATAATGGTTTCTTGTGAATCTCAGACTCAGATGAATACAAATTTCACAAGAAAAATTATGTGGTTAGATTAAAGTTTGGAAAAATGACAAGAACAACTTATAGTAAATGTTCAAAAGTGGCGCCATTTACTTCCAGGCATAATGATGTTGGTACCAGTAGCTCGAGAAATATACTGTTCTTCATGTGAATTAAATGTACCCAATATTCTGTCTACCATGTTTTGTTTCACAGCCAACCTGCAGCAGCTAACTGTCGGATTATTTTTGTTGCAGCAATAATGTCCAAATATCTTCAAGCCGGTGGAATTTAGGTATAGGGAATGCTAATATCAATCGGAACAGAATTAAAAGCTGCATCTTATAGCATTATAAAACATAGGGTGTTGTATTTAAAATAAGCGAGTTATTGAACTTACAATTTTATACAATTGGTCGGTGTTTTTTCGACGCCCTGTGAAACTTGCATCAACTTTCGAATACTCCAGATATTTGGATACCTTTTAGTATTTCTCGTCGAAATTTTTAGCCCTCTAGATTAAAAACTAGAAGAGCTAGAACCGATTAAGTATAGTATGTTTTTTCCAAAATTTTTGAAAAACTCGAAATATCTCAGAAACGATTTAGTTTAGGGATACGGTATTCTTATGAAACTTACCTTTAAATTTGACGTAGAATCCAAAAATGAAATAAAAATAGTACATTCCATTTGAAATAAGCGAATTGATGTCCGAATGTCCGAACCGGAAGTGTGACGTCATGGGCAATATTTTTATTCAATAGAAAATTGTGAGACACACCCGTATATAAATGTTCAGTACACGTAGTATTCTAGAAACGTATAATGGAAGGTTTACGTGGAACACCCTGTATAGTTCTCTAGCAATTTTTTTATAGCCTACTATGTATGTAATATCTGTTCAACTACTTCTGAACAAATTAAAATCCAAAAATTTCATACTTGTTCGCTTACTAATTTATTTTTAGTAATTGTAGTGTATACATGAACAAAAAACGTATAATTATTAAATATCTAATACTTATTTTTGATAGGAACTTTTTCTAAAATATTTTTTAAATATTTAGCAAATTCTGCATATGAATAGGGATATTACGCTTGACAGTTAACTCAGCTTCTAACATTGATATGTCAAGTTGTTTTCTCTATTTCCTCCATGCCAAACCCATTAAACTAAACTAAAAATGTGTCCACTTTTATGTTTATCTACAGATAAATTATCATCGAAGTTTTTCTTTTCAAAAAATTCTCATATTAAAAGGCAACATATTAACAACAAAACCAAAAAAATTATTTTTATCCTAAATTTATGATATTAATGGCAAGAAGTGGAAGTGTCGTTCTGTCGTGGGAGGCGGGAGATCCAGAAAAAAGCGAGAACCTCGCGCTCATTGGGCAGTTTGGCAACCCTATTTCGGAAAGAGTTCAATTGTGTGCAGCTCTGCATTGACCAGAGATAAATACCATGCATATTGGTGATATGCATGGTATTTCAAAGTATTTGATCACAATTGACACTCTGCACACCACTAAACAAGATAACTAACCTGTAAAATTCTGCACAAAATTTAACTGAGGTGAACTTATAGTATTAATTCACAAGTATACAAAATAACGATAAAATTTCGAAAAACACCTGTGATTATCGACTTGTTAGAGGAACTATGTGAAATAGTTGTAACTTCTCAACTTGCAACTTTCATGAAACGGGTCCCAGGAGACTTTATTTCACCTATAATTCTTGATGTATACAACCGAGGTAAGTCGTCAAATGATCGACAGGAACTAAACTATTACATTTTTTACATTGACTTTGTTGTAACTTTTTAAACAACTATAAAATATGGTAATAATAATTATGAAATTAATGTAAGTTGCTAAAAATATTTTTGGTATAATGCATTGTATCAAATTATCAAATTGGACGATTATTGTAGTGAAATAACTCCCACTGTGGACCGTTAATAACTGGAAAAAATAAGCCATGTCTGGTTCGCATATGTGACTTCATGGTGTCAATTCGACTGTAAGGGGAAGAACAGATGGCACAAATGGAGGGTGGTTGGTGTGTTTGAAAGTGATGCCATCGATTTGTTACTTCCCTGCTGCAAAGTTTACAACGCCATAGTCAGATATTTGAGGTTGAAGGCTCAAATTTGTCGTTGTAGGAAACTCTAGATCTTACATTAGGTTCTGCGAAAAAAAAAATAATTAGTATTTTTTGCATTTATAATTTATATTTAAATTTGAGTAGGTACAGGGATTATGTGCAGGATAAAATACATACATATAGGGTAATTTTTTTCGAGTGCTACTTATTGCAAGAACCCAGTTATTTTTTGCTAGATGCCGGTAACTTTTTCTCCTTGGCAATTTCAAGGAGCATGCTTTTAAAAAGGGGAGACGTTTTGTATCACTTTATGATATTTGCATTAGATTTGTAACTTACCCACGTAGGTATATATATGTATAATGATCAGTGATAATGTGTCTACTTAAAAGTCGTTTTTTAAACCTCTAAGTAAGATTTAATGTAGATGTCCGGTAGTGAGTCTCTCGTCTCTCATTTCCCTTAAAGCTATTTATTCTGGGTTTAACCATGCAATTTCTGAATTATTTGGCTGCCGATGCTGCGGGTTACGGAATATGGTTATAGGAACTACCTACCGATTACAAATGATTACTAATACGTTTAATAATGAGGCCAGCAATATTTTTTGGCAAGATCTTACAGAGCCAATACAATTTTGAAGGTATTTCTCTCCTCTTATCCCCTTCAATATCAAGGTAGAAAGAAACATATACCTATACGTTTATTTAATATTGCAATAAACTGCTTCGTTGTAATAATAAGATAAACTACCTCTACTTAAACTTTGTATGACTATAAGAATCTACTAGCAAACTTCAGAGCAAACTCAAATCATAAATTTCATATCGCAATTTTTCATTACAGTGTATGAAACCATCCAAATACGTTTTAACAAGTAGACTGTTAAATGCTTGATATCTTCAAAATCATGTGAAGTACCTATATAATTTCGATCTGGAGAAAAATCTTAATCATGAATTATGAAATTTATGATTTTAATGTTAGTACAGTGAATTCTTAATCTCTTTTTTGATTTATGCAATTAATGAAGTGAAGTAGGTATGATATTAACTGTACAACATGACGATATTTTCTAAACCTGTCTTTTAAAACATCTGTTTGAAATGATCATAAATTTCATTTTACTCTATACCTTTACATTAAGCTCATTTGAAGTGGTATGAAAAATTTTCCATGCTCTTTGAATGATTTATACTTTAAAATTGAAGTAGTCTGCTACAGTTTTACTTAAATAATACCTAAATCCAATGACCTCTCCAATCCTCAGGCCTCTACGTCTGGCCAATTTAATGTTCAGACATTCAAATTTGAAAAATAGTTATCCTTTGACATTTAAATAATATTGAAATCTTAATAATTGATCTTGTTCTAGTTCATGAAACTTTCCAAGGCATAAAGTGAGAGGAAAGAGGCAATATTTTATTTTTCCGAATCAAAGTTGAGAAATCGCTATTGCATAATTTGGTTGGGTTTTGAATGTATCCAATTATTTTTCTATTAAAGGGCTGTTGGTTTAACTAATTAAAGTTCTTCAAGGCAGAGTTAAATCACTAATCTTAATATTGAATATTGAAATAGCGAAAAGATATGAAATGGCAATAACAAGAAAAATAGAAAGGTGCGCAGAAATTTCAGAAAACTGTAGCATAGAGCAAATTTGGGAATTCTTCAAAAATACAATAATAGGTACAGCCAAAGAAATATGTGGAGTTAGTAGAAAGAGTAATAATCGAAAACAAACAGCTTGGTGGACCCAAGACATAAAAGACAAAATAAAAAGAAAGAAATTTATGTGGAAAAAATATCTTGGTAACAGAACAGCAGAAAACTACGAGTCATATAAGGAGGAAAGGAAATTGGTAAAGGAATTGATAAAAACAGGAAAGGGAAAAAAGTGGAGAGAATTTGGACAAAAAATGGAAGAAAATAGCAGAGGGAATAAAAAATTATTCTATGGGGTATTAAAATCAATGAGAAAAGATAAGAAGAGGCAGGACACAAGCTACATATGAGATAAAAATGGGGAACTATTAACAGAAGATAAAGAAATAATGAACAGATGGAGGGAATATTTTCAAGAGCTACTATGTGTAAACGAAAGACTAGAAGAGAACAATGAACAAGAAGGAACACGCGAACAAAGCAATGAAGATAGCATAACTCTAAATGAATTACAGGACATAATAAGGAACCTAAAAAATGGAAAGGCACCAGGATATGACAAAATAACGACAGAAATGGTAAAAAAAAATGGGACAAAAGGGAACAGAAATGCTTCTCGAGATATATAAGAGAGTATGGAAGACAGAACAGATACCAAAGGACTGGCAAATGGCGCTGATACTGCCAATATATAAGAAAGGGGATAAGAAGAACTGTAATAACTACAGGGGCATAACGCTGTTGAGTACTGCTATGAAAGTTTTTGAACAAATTATAGATAGAAAAATAAAGCCAATAGTAGAACATACTCTGGAGGAGTCACAGAGCGGATCTAGGAAGGGCAGAAGTATACAAGACCACATATTCACAGTCAAACAAATAATAGAGAAATTAGAACAGCAAAAAAAAACAGTATACCTGGCATTCATAGATCTAGAGAAAGCTTTTGATAAGGTACCACGGGAAAAATTATGGGAAATCTTAAAAAAAAGTCGAATTAACAGTAAAACAATAAGAATTATACAGAACATATACAAGAATAATATTAACTGCGTCATAAGTAATAACAGAAGATCAGAAGCTTTTTCAACAAAGGAAGGATTGAGACAGGGAGGTGGATTGAGCCCCTTACTGTTTATTATATTCATGGATGACATTATAAAGAAATGTTCTGCAAAGACAAAGAAGCTATATGTAGGATATAGAAATTTACAGAAAGTTGGCATTTCAGAAGGAGCATTTGCAGACGATATAGTAATTATGACAGCAAGTGAAAAGGACCTACAAAATAATTTAGAAGTATGGAATAAAGTATTGCAAGAAAATGGAATGACACTGAATATAAGTAAAACTAAAGTAATGGTAGTTGGCGAAGAACAAGACGAAGTAAATATACAACTAAAAGGTGCTAAAATAGAACAAGTGAAATCTTTTCAATACTTAGGCGTGGAAATAGAGGACAGTGGAAAATTAGAAGTAGAAATTAATAAAAGAATAGAAAATACACTGAAATTGTATTACGCGATGAGCAAGAAATTTATATATAAGAGAGAAATATCAAGAACCACAAAGATAAATGTATTTAAATCAATTTATAGACCAATTCTGACATTCGGGTGCGAATCATGGGTGTTAACGAAAAAGCAGAAGAGCAAAATACAGGCCGTAGAAATGAAATATCTTAGAGGAATCAGAGGAGTCACAAGAAGAGATAGAATGAGAAACACAAAAATAAGAGAAGAATTAAAAATCCAGTCGACTCTAGAGTTCATTGAAAGACGACAATTAAGTTGGTGGGGCCACCTAGAGAGAATGGAAAGTACAAGACCTGTCAAACAAATATGGAAGGCAAAAATACTGAAGAGAAGAAAAAGAGGAAGACCGAGGCAAACTTGGGATGGAGTGATAGGAGAAATACTAAAAAAAAAGGTAAAAACATGGACGAATGCAGAAATACTAGCAAGAAATAAGAAGGAATGGGCGAAATTTGTATATAATTGATAGTAGAAATTTAAAAATGAAATGAAATGTAATATACTGCCCTACACCTAAATGTGGTAAAAGGGCTTTCTGATAATATATAATATATATATATATATATTATATAAGCAGTGCTTATTCTGGGTTAGTGTACGACAAATAGTTAGTGCGGCAACTTGAGCCACTTTGTCAGTTGAGTTCTAGACACGGTTTGTAATTTAGACAGATACAAAGTCTTAAAAAGGGAAAACGGACGTGCCGCTACTGGCTTCATTTTGATGCGCAAAGTGGATACGCAGCTTAATAGCAGACACCACTATTGTACTGTTTGGAAACGGATAAAAACGATTGTAGGAATATTATAAAAATACTTTTACTTTGGTATATTACCCATGTCGATCAGATGCTTAATTTGTAATAAATTTGCAGCTATAATATACAGGGCGTGCCTATGAGGTATAGCTAAAATAAAAATTTGAAATGGGTCTTAAAATGAGAAAAAAGTTTATTTGGGGGAATGCTTGGAAGTCTCTCCTAAAGGAACTGCAAGCCTCCAAAGATGGCGACGTAAATCAAGGTTGTAGCCTTTTCTTTAAATGACAGGTAACAAAAATAAATTTTAGTAGACTTTCTCTACCAATGTATAGAATTGTAATGAATGTAGCCTAATTGGCGTAGGCTGTTAAATCAGCAACCTCTATTTATTGTATTTTATTTCAACGAGTATAAAATTTTAAAAAGTTCATCATTTCAAAGTATCTCTCAGATAACCTGTTTCAATTAGAAACTTCTGTTTTATTTATTATTTTTTTTTCAGCAAAAAGATGAAATATGTTACCATTTTTTAGAAGAGATGAAATATGTTACCATTTTTTAGAAGATTATATTAGGGACAAGATAATAATTGTGATTCTGGTTTTTGCATAATGGAACTCTGGCTCATTTCAGCTTGATGTTAAGAGAATATGTCTTAGCAATAAATACTTTGTACGGTTTATCAGAAGAGGACCAGTAGATAGCATGATCAGCTAGAAGTTCTGATTGCAATCCGCTTGATTTTTATCTGTGCGGCCAATGCACTTTAAAGACCTTGTTTATAGGCTCCAATTGAAACAGCAGAAGTATGGAAACGAATTTTGAACAGAGTTTTCAAAGTAGGTATTAGAAACATCCCAGCAATACACGTACCTATCTTAATCTCTCACATTCAGCCCTGTAGGTATACTTGCCATCCTTGCTTTTATGCAACATCGGTTCAACTCATTTCTCCATACCTATAAGCTTTGCATATGAGTCACAATTCAATAAAAAATTGTTGGTTCCACATAGAAACGAATCCAGTACCTTCAGATCTAAAGATGTTTGTACTAAAACCCTGATAGAGCCATAAATTGACTGAAATATTGAGTCTAGTATTGAATCTAGATAAATAACTACGATGATGAAGCGGTGGAAATATAGTAGTAACAATAATAAAAATAAAAATAATACCAACATATATAAAACAAAAGTCTTATAGGTACCTGCTCAAACTCAATAAAAGGACGATATTAATTTAAAGCAATCTCATTATTGTGAAGTGTGTACTGTGATGTATATTATGCATACTTAATCTCCTAAATTGATTTTTTTTTCATTAATACACTACCTATATTTACAAAAAAAAAAATTACTTGGTTGGAGTCCAACGTCGAACCATTGAACATAAATTCATCCCCCGCATCAATTTTTGTTGTAGCTAGGTGATACTGCTTCTCTAAGTTAATCATATTTAGATTTTCTATTCCGGAGGACCATAAACGACATGAAATTTCCTGTAATCATTGTCAACGTAATCGCAAATTTGGAGCAGCGTAAAATGCCATTAAAGTATGCAACCCCTATACTTGAAAGTATGTGGTCATATATGTAGGGTAACCATATGGACTTATTTTAGTAGGACAGTAGGTCTTTCTTTTCGAATACTGTCCTACAGTACCTTAAAAGGTTCATGAAGTACACATAAATGTACTTCTTTTTTTTTATGCGAAAAATTGCATTGAAAAGTAAAAGCGATTATTCCACTTTTACTTTTGGTTTATATAAAATTAAAAAACAGCTTTGTATTGTTTAAATTTATTCCGCTATTCACTGTATGACATGTATATGAGTCACCGAACACATGCAATAACGACGGGACGTTATGTGGCATGCACTCATGCAGTCTTGCTTAGAATGTTCAACAGCAATGTAGTTTGGTTTTAGCTAACTAGTGCATTCACCGCCGAATATTAATAATAATCAATTCACCAGTTTCCTACTAGTCTACTGTAGTAAAGTCACAATATAAATAAGTCATGCAAAGCCTGCAACTCCCAAGTGATGGGAGTTTTAGGCACTTCGAAATAAAATTATATTTTTTACAACTTTTTATTAAAAAGAGTAATTTTTGTTTTTTTATTGTTATATTTTATCAAAAAATATTTAGTTTTGTTTTACTTTTTGATGCATGCTTTTTTATTATAATTATACATACACTACATTTACTTAATCAGTTTGTCTTCCTGTACCTACTACTAGTGAATTTTCCATCCATAAATATGGTCACCCTACATATACGACACACATCTGCTTAAAGTCACCAAAGTTCGTATCACTCTCTCTCTTGTACACACCTTACTCACATATAGCAAGAAAGGGACCACCTGCAACAGTGGTAAATTTAATAAAATTAATGTTGTATGTTGAAATGATGAGGCAAAGCTAATACCAAATAGCAAACATTTGTAGTGAAATATCCTTTGACTTGCAATGACTAGATATTTTCTGATAACACAATGAATTTCAATTGTAGATAAGAGGCGTCCTCGACATATTTTTTAGATATATATTAAAAAAACTCGCTCATAATGTGGTAAATCTTAATCATCCAACTAATCAGAATTCTATTTTGCCGGAAGATGATTTAATAATAATTGTAAAGCCAAAATGCATTATGTAATTTTCTATCCTAAATATATCCACTTATACAGGTTCAGACACTTTCTGAGTATAAGTAATTATTTCCTATATAATTTACCTATCTGATGTTTTACATAATTAAGGATAAAGTTATTACTAGGTTATTTCTATATTTTTACAAAATTCAAAGACTAGTGCCACCTATTGGACCATTTTCTAATCCATAACTTTTACCCATTGAACTTTTTACTTATATATTACTATGATAACTTATTTTAGTTACCGTTGCCGTTCATTGGTATAGATGCTAGTACATACTTAACATAAATAAAAGACTAGAAGCACTTACCCAGTGGTGATCATTTATATTAAATCTAATAACTTGTGACCCTACTGCAACAGAAAGCTATACAAACTTTTATTTTTTTTTAATTTAATATTCATTGTTTTTCTATTTTATTCTAATGTTTTGCCTTTAATAGATACATCGGATCCGCCCAGCCATTACTATGTGCACAGAACATGTTTTTATGCTCTATACAGGGTGATTGTATTTCATGAATCTGAAGTTGATTGGATAGATAAATGAATATATTTGATAGTAGAGATAGATACATACATAGGTACTAGAGATAGATAGATAGATACATACATAGATAAATTAGGCATACTTTTGGATTTAAAAGCCACTACAAGAAAAGCCAACGGTCAAAATCCTCTTAATTCCGATGTTTCTCAAGCTAAATATGGAAAAACATATATAGCCAAATTTAAATGTTGATATCACTTCAAATGAAGCTATTTTAACCGGATCCTGTAGCTGTTTGAACATGATAAGCAAACACATTTCATTTATTACTTGGGGTCATAGATATATTAAGAGTAGGAGAATCAAGTTGAAAAAGTACAGTAGTGAAAATAGAAAAACCGGATGAGGCACCCAAATACTCGTAGATATAAGAAAATACATATCATATACCTACTTCCAACTGTTTAATATTTTTCATACATAATGATATGTATACTATGTATGTATTATTTCTTCTCTTAATTTTATTGTAGTCCTGATTTTCCACTCAATATTCACAATATACAAGAGGCGACATTTCCTAAAGATAAGAGCTAAACATGATATTAGAAAGGATATTGTACAAAATAAAAATCCCTAATTATTTAATCGACAACTTTAATGCAACATAAATACATACAAGAGTTAAAAATAAATAAAACTTAAAAGACTTTGGAGTACATACCCTGATTATGGTTTTCCTTATAAGTATATATTAAATTTTGATATTTTACAACAGTTGAGGACCATATAAAACTAGACGACATAAATAATATTACATTTAAAAGATAGTTTTTTGCAAATGTAGACTCTAGAAAATTATGTATATGTATATATATTTACAATATGGAATTACAAAATTCTTACCAAAAATTTATAGATATATTACATATAAGAGTACAATGAAATCGTTGTTTTACAATGTTAAAACATAACATTTTAGATCTCACTCATTATTGTACATTATTTATAGACTGCGACTATCGAAGCTATGTAATTCACAAACATTTTATTATTTGCATTAACAAATAACAAGTTTAAAAATTTGATTTTACATATTAGTATTACATGGTACAACTTTCATTTTCAAATGTAATTCAGTCTTTACAGAACATAATTTTTGCACTTCCGAAAACAATCATGCCTTCAGTTAACAGTTAGACGTGATGATTTTTATTATAAATTATAATTGGCATTATATAATACAGGGTCTGGCAGAAAAACCTGCCACATTTTGCTCCGCCAATGTGTGTGAATTAACAAAGGGAGAGGAATCATAGTGTATGTTGGTAGTAGAAGGTGCCGTGCCGTTTTAGTTCCCACCATAAATCGGACGGGTAAGCATTGTGCGTTCGCCATTGAGACATTTATCAAAAATGACGATTCAGTGATAAGGACCCAAAGAAACTTTTGTAATTTTTGAAATGTTTCCAGGACACTTAATCTCTTACGTTGAGACGTTGGGTAGCGTGCACGTTCACCTGACCTTGCCCCATGCGATTTTTTGCTCTGGGGCTATCTAAAATCTAATGTGTTTGAACAACGTCCAGAAAACACTAATGATTTAAAAGAAGCAATACGCCAAGAAATTCCAGCAATATCGTCTGAAATGACAGCTCGAGTAATGCAAGTCTTCAGGAATCTGCTACAAATGTGCATAAAAAAAATGGTTGTCACTTGGACACAATCATTTTTAAGACCTAATGAAACTGTACGTTTGTTTAAAAAAAAAACGCACGATGCTCAACCGTCCAATTCATGATGGGAACTAAAACGACACGGCACCCTCTACTAACAGCACACACTACTATCAATGTGCCCCTTCGCTAATTCGCACACATTGACGGAGCAAAATGTGGAAAGTTTTCTTCCGGACCCTGTATAACTTAATTTATTATCCAATAATAGTACAATTTGATTGACTAATACACAGGTATCAAAATAAATAGGAACTGTGCTGTTAACTTATTATGGTAATTTTTTATAAATTTGGTTTGCAAACATTTCCATTCAGTAGCGTAAATAATGTGTACTATGATAATAATACTTTTAGTAGTTTAAATTATCGGATTAAATTGAGACTTGTTACACGATAATAAAAGAGTACCAATACAGTATAAATAACTCACCCATGGAAAAGGAGGATTTTTCTGTTAAACTGACAATTTGTTACTGCATGTACAAGAAGATTTAGATTTTATAAACCAAAAATTTTCCAAGCACATGTATTTTATTTGTATATTGTATATTATTTATTGTATTAATTTCATTCTTCTTTTTGTTTCAGTATATTTCAAAAATAGAAACAAATATTTTCTTAAGAAAGAACGGCAACAGTTATGTATTGCATTGGCTAGTGATATACCAGATAACTTAAGGTAAATCTAGCCTTCTGATTCATCAATGATATTGGTATGCAGAAATATTCATACAAATAATGCACAATTTACTGGAACATAATTACAATTTAATGCTGAGGTGAAATTTATGATAGTGTTTAGTCTCTGCAACTGAAGAATGTAAAGCTTAAATAACTTCGGAAGTCGCATCACACATTTTTTCTCCTACAGTATATATATACATACGTAAACCAAATTTCCGAGTTAAATAAAAAAATTAATTATTCTAAGATGAGTAAATAAATTGTTTTTTACATGACTAGTTCATTGAGTGTAAATAACATTTTGGCAATTTGTTCTTTGGCTAACAATTCTTTATATGACTAGTTAAAATTTTACTGAAAGTCAGTACTTCAAAATTATTTACACATATACTTACTAATTTTTAATCGAAAAGATTTTTCTGAAAAAAAAAAATCTTATAATTGTTTGGTGCTTAAAAGGTAATAGGTAAAGAAAAATTTTAAGATATTTAGGAAGTCTTAAAGAACGTACCACATCTCGTAAAATATGAATCAATAATTATAAAAATTAAAATTTGGAACACTTTCAAAATATATTTTTAAATAAATGTAACATAACAGGTGAACTAGTTGAGATAATAAAATGCAGTTCTCGCTGGTCTTCTTCTAATTTTGATAAGTTTTTCCTGAGTATCTGTATTTTTGGCTTACTTCCGGTTTAACTTTGTTATATTACTGTATATTTTTTCACAGTTGGTGTTTTTTCTTTCCGAAAATGTCATATTTGTCATGGAAATTATACAGAGTGACAGTTTTATAACTTTTAAAGTTAATACTGCGATTTATGGAAATGCTACGAAAAAAATAATAATTCACAAAGTAGACTATGGAAATAAAAGACAACATCACTTGTAAACGTCAAATTAGTTTATTGACAACTCAGGTACTTCAGTTATTTTAAGAAAAATGTTTACTTTAAGTGAAAAAGCTAATTGTGTAATCTTTTTCTGAAACTAAATATTACAAAACAAAACAAAACAAAGAAGATATAGGACTTTGTTTAATAAAGAACCTTCAACAAAAAAATTCAGTTAGATTTTATTTCTTTTATTTCCATAGTCTACGTTGTGAATTGTGATTTTTTCGTAGCATTTCGATAAAACTCCGTATTCACTTTAAAAGCTTCTGTTACTTTGTATAATTTCCATGACAAATATGGCATTTTCGGAAAGGGGAAATAATGGGCTTTCCAACTGTATAACCTATACAGGGTGTTCCATTTGAAATAACCTATCCCTGAAAATACACTAGGTATGTCACTTCCGGTTAAACCGGAAGTGAGCAAAACAAGACGGATACTCAGGAAAAAACTTATCAAAATCAGAAGAAGACTGGCGAAAACTGCCTTTCATTATCTCGACTAGTTCTCAAGTTATTTAGGTTTAACAAGGGTCAAAATATAATGGGGCAGCCCGTATTTGAATGTTCAAAAAAGGTTTAATTGACCCTGACCATGAAGAAATGAGGAATAACTATGAAGAATTGAATTGCTCATGTGTCCATGAACCTATTTTAGAGGACAACAAACTGCATTTGGTGTAAAACTTTCTCAAGCATTAGGTAAATGGCCTATTAAAAATTATTTTAATATGCCATCTGTAAAACAATGAAAAACCGACAATATGTTCTTCAATATTGTCATTTCTAATAAAGTGGATACTCGAAGGGGATGTGGTTCTTTATGAAACATCGTGAAAATAATTGTTTTGAAAAAACATTGATCTCATTTAGATGTTCCAAGAAATATATAGAAAACACTCTATATACTAGTATTTCGGCTTGTTAGGCCTTTTTCAATAGAGTAAATGTCTATTACTGACATTTAATCTAGTCTAGTTTAGAGAATAGTAGTTTAATCTAATCTAGGAGTAATAGACATTTACTCTATTGAAAAAGGCCTAACAAGCCGAAATACTAGTATATAGTGTTTTCTATATATTTCTTGGAACATCTAAATGAGATCAATGTTTTTTTCAAAACAATTACTGTGATTTCTAAAGGAAATCATTTTTACACAGTACACAGTATTTTTACACATTTTGGTTCTCATGAATAATTCATTGGTGGACCTATCTCCAATGGCAAGTACCTAAGTATACACCATGATGAAAAAGTGTGCTATAATGTAACACAAAAGTTTACTTTTCTATAATACACTCTTAAACTCTATATTAATGTATTTGTTAAATAAAAATGGTACGTTCAACCAAGAAAAAATATTTAGGGTGTTCGATTTAAATTCAAAAGTTTATGCTCGAGTTTATGTTACTTCTAGTTTAAGTAGATATGGTTGGAAAACTATTACAGGTCACTTATATGCAGATTTATTCCTCATACAGGTAGTTTCGAAATTTGATGGATACACATGGTCAAAAGTAGATAAAGGGGAGTGTGGTACTTAAAAAAGGAGGAATTTTTATTAAAGTTAACACATATTTTCAACACCTTAAGCACCCTCAACTAACGATATACTTGTTTTAACTTAACTACCTGGTAGGTATAATAAAAAAACAGATTTTTCATAGTAAATGTTCTGAAAGCTTAAAAATTTAATAAATAGGTACATACTACTACTTTGTTTTTTAGATAATCCTTTATTGACCCAATAGTCATTGAGGTTGCAAATCAAAATTGACAACGCATTGAGTATAATAATTTTCATTGCAAATTAACCAATCATGGACAAGTAAATATTTTCAATATTTCCAACCGAGTATTGCAGTCTAACAGGGATAAATTACAGGAGCCTGTTCAGCAAACACTTTGTAGTTAACTCTAAATGCACCAGTAACATCTGTGAAATGGCAGTAGAGGACATCTGATTTTAAGTAACCAAAAAATTTGCATAATGACAATGACAATAGCCTATGACATAGTCACAGAACATTACATTTAATTTTTTTTATTAATACAGTGCAAGCTGTTTAATCCTAATATTAGTCAGTAGTCAGTAGTGATTAAGCGTTCAATTTTAGGTATCGGACCTTTTCTCCGAGAATTTCGAAGATTTAAAAAAAAAAACTGTTACTTTAGATAGTAGTGGTGAAAAACAAACCGTAGTGACCTCTCTTGGTCTTTGCTACTATCTGCCTGACAATTATTGTCTAATTGGCAAACAGATAGCGACCTACTTATTTATTTGAAGAAAATGCGGAAAACAACTTTTGTGAAAATAATAGTATCTTCCTTAGTTTTTACATTTCGATAATGAATATTAGTATTCAATTAGTATAAGGCATGGCGAATATTTTGCTGTATATAAATGTTTTATAAATTATACAGGGTGTTAATAATCTGGTGGCATTTTTGAAAAACTGTAAGGGCCAATATCTCGTTTATTTTAAATGGAACACCCTGTATATTTTTAATGGATCAGATACAGAATTGGAAACTCTATCGATCCATATTAGTATCTTATATACCCAAAGGTAATAGTTTTCGAGTTATTTTGAAATTTAAAATATTTTACTCTTTGGTTACAAGTAAACATAAATTGAGGGCTTGGAAAACAATAAATTTTCTGTCAGTTTGATAATAATTGTTAAATAACACGATGCATGATAGTACCTAGGTATTTTTATAAAATGAATTACAATTTCGAAGAATGAAAAGACATGATGTATGTTCTTGGTGAGGCATCCGAAAATTCAGTCCACGTGGTGAAGCATTTCAAAGGCTTAAAACAAGATTCGATGAAACTGGCAAGTATATCATATCCTAAAAAGCGACAACAAAAAAGAAAACTCACTCAATACAGGGAATTCGAAATTTAAATTTTTTGAACGGACATTTTCCAAATAGATGGATTGGTCGATCTAGTAAATTGGCCTGCACGTTCTCCAGACCTTACATATCTGGATTTTTTTCTATGGAGATACGGCAAAGATACAGTAGACAGCATGTTTCCGACAACAGCGGACTAGGTATATGAAAGAAAGAATTAGACGTTGCTTCCGAAACATTACACCAGATATTCTAAGAAATGTGCAAGTCTCATTTCGAACAAGACTTGAACTGTGCTTTCAGCAACAGCGTGGACTGTTTGAACATGAAATAAAATAAAATTTGACGAGACTGTTTGTTTAAGCTTACGTTAATCTTTAGAAGGGTTGAACAAAATCTCATATATATTAAAAAAATCAAAAATTTATTTTTATTACATTGTATTAATAACTTTTTAAAAATATCATGTTACGTTAGTTATTTATTTGAATAAATTTGAAAAAAATATATATTAAAAGAGTTTGATTTAAATCATTATTTTAATTATGATTTAATTTTACTTGATAATGAAAATTTATTGTTTTCCAAGCTATCTAGGCTCATAATTTATGTTTACTCGTAACCAAAGACTAAAATATTTTAAATTTCAAAATAACTCGAAAACTATTACCTTTGGGTATATAACATACTAATATGGATCGATAGAGTTTTCAATTCTGCATCTGACCCATTAAAAATATACAGGGTGTTCCATTTAAAATAAAGCAGATATTGGCCCTTACAGTTTTCCAAATGTGCTACCAGATTATTAACACCCTGTATAATTTATAAAACATTTATATACAGCAAAATATTCGCCATGGCTTATACTAAACAAATACCAATATTTATTACCGAAATGTAAAAACTAAGAAAGATACTATTTTCACTGAAGTCTGCATTTGTCATTTTTTACACAAAATATTAGATATCTCGGTAACTAAAAAGTTTAGCTATAACAAATGTTATATGGACTGAAAGCACTTGTGATGGGGAATCCAATAACCTAATAATATACGGGGTGTTCCATTTAAAATAAGAAAGTTTTTATCGGTTTGGAAGGATATGAACACCCTGTATATCTGTAACTAATTTTAGATTGTAGCCCTTATTATTTCTGAAAACTTTTATATTAGATATTTTTTTTTAAAGTTGGTAATAGTGGAGAAATAAAGGAATCCCAGACGAATGGGTCACCCTGTACATTAATTATGTACACTAGTACTACACCTAACCTCTACACAACCGTTACCATTATGTTTTGTTCTTCAGTAGTGCTACAAGAGTGGCTTGACGATGAAGCAGGAATATGCACTTTTAAATTTTTCATCTTATTTATTAAATAAATTATCAAAGACCTTTTCACTTCTTCAACATATTTAAAATATGATAACCCGAATTTCATATTTAATATTATTCATTATTTTAACAATACTGATAAATCTAATATATAATTTTTTTTTAAATACTCGTTCAATTTTTGGTAAGTACTAGTTTAAAAGTAACTTCAAAACTAATCTAATGACAATTTTATTGACAATAAAAATTTTTCATAAATAACTCGCTATAGTTATATATATTTTATTACCATTTATAAAAGAAATATAAAGTAACCACATAAACACACAGTGATTGCTGAAACATAGTAAAATGTATACTTTGCAGTATCTACATTTTGGTTTTTTATTTTATTCATATGTTGAGCAAGATTTAAAAGTGACCTATTACTAACAATAATAATTTTTAAACCTCAATTTCTCAAGGGTAAACAAGAAGATATATTTTTTTGTTATTTAACTGATATGTTTATTTATAGGGTACTTACGCCTCAACCCAGGTTATTAAGTATTTGATATATCAGTTGTAATAAATCCCACTTAAAACAATATAACTGATACCTATTTACTATTTGGGGTTGTAGTAGTAGTAGTAATAGTAAATTATTTTTCCAATATTATTTTGACTTAAAAAAAAAATCTGCTTTTTTGTTACTGGGTAGTCGATATGAAACTTTAAAGTGTACAAAATACACTCATATTTTATTAGAATCCTTTGGCACTAGTGATAAGTTTTGTACAAACAATTCATACAAAATGAAAATCTCTTATGGCACACAGATTTATAAACCCTTAATAGATGCAAGTTTTTTCATTAAAATAATATCCTTGAGGTATAGTAGTTTTTTGGACACAATTTCTGTCACTGCGCAGAACAAAAATGTTCAAATTGTTGACGTAAGATCTATATTAATTAAAATGTAAATGGTAAACCGAGGTGAAAATTGGGTGTTCACCAACCACATAGTCCTAGGAAGAGTCTGGAAAAATTCAGACATCATGCAATCAGAACTAACGAATAAAAATAAAGCTGACAATTTTAATAAAAAGTCCCTTGAAAACTAATTTGGTGTACTATTATAGCTATTAATATTCAAATCGGCAGGATGCCAGAATATCGAAGTTGAAGGTTGTTTGTGTACACTTTTACCTAACACTGATGTAGTTTTCCACATAACGCCAAAACACTATACCGCACAAGACGCGCGTTTCGCCAACCCAGTTGGCATAATCTGGAGATGATTAAAACTAAACTTATGGTAACACTGTATCCTATTTACACCTAAACTATTGCTACAGTTCAGTGAACCGTCGCGACGGTTCACTGAACCGTAGCAATAGTTTGGAAGTAAATTGGACAGTGTTAGCATAAGTTTAGTTTTAATCATCTCCAAATGACGCCGACTTGATTGGCGAAACGCACGTCGAATGCAGTATAGTGTTTTGGTGTTATGTGGAAATCTACGTCAGTGTTATCTTCACTGCAAAGGTTCCAACCCCTTTCAAGGACACTTTTACCTATTTATGCAAAAAACTTGCAAATATTGTTTATAAAAAATTAATGGTTTTGCATCATTATAGTTATCACTATATAAATACAATAAATTACTTCCTGAATTTTGATTTACCAGTCATATTTTTTATAATTTTAAACAACTGTCTAAAAAAGGAATTTTTAATTTACCAAAATTCTATCTATGTAGATTGAAACACTTTACACAATAAATTTTAATTTAAATATAATTATCAACTAGTTTTGTCAATATTTAGCTGTTACTGATAAAGCATAGAAACAATATTAAACATATCAATGAATGTTTTACTCAACGAGAATATATATAGGGTTATGCACTGTATTTATACATACAGGGAGTTCATAAAGTCCCGCATAAATTCATTATTTTGAAAATAGTAATGTTTTTGAAAAATCGCTCGGACACATCGATTTTCCTTTATTTTTGCACTTTGACTTAATGAAGTTACGTCGGTATAAACTTTAATATTTTAAATGGGACACCCTGCATTTTTTACATATCTAGAAAGAACTCGTCTACGAATACGGTCACATAAGGTTTTATGAGTCTGTCTCTAATAATAACGATATTACCAGAAAAGTATGCCATAAGAGCGATGTGTTGAAAAAAGACTGTTCTTCTTTCTAGCACATTGGTTTTATGGTACATTATTTTGGTCCCCTAATTAT
The DNA here is from genome assembly GCA_963924545.1 of Pogonocherus hispidulus. NCBI lineage: Eukaryota > Metazoa > Arthropoda > Insecta > Coleoptera > Cerambycidae > Pogonocherus > Pogonocherus hispidulus. The sequence continues at coordinate 35,389,486 of OZ004700.1, read as the reverse complement.
TAGAGATAGGATCGTAAAAACTTGTATGACCGTATCATAAGAAAGAGTTCTTCCTAAATATGTAAAAAAATACAAGGTGTTCCATTGATACCAACGTAGCTTCATTGAGCCACCCTGAAGAAATTAATTACATGTAAAATAAGTAGAAAGAGAAAAGAAAATCGACATGAAAATGTTCTATCTACATCTATAAACATTTTTCATTAGGAGGAAAGAGAAAAATGTTATGTGCATTACCCTATAGACATAAATTTGATTATAAAAACCTAAAATAGTTTTTAAATATCTATACCCATTATTTAAGTGACATATTTAGTGAAAAAATGCAAAATAGAAAGGTTACAACATTTTGACTAGCATTCAGAGTAAATTGTAGAATATTAAATTCAGTCTCAAATCTTTGGAATATAGCAATTATACCTAGTATGGTCAATAATTATATTTAAATAATTCATTTGTCTAGCAGTCAAGCATTAGCTAAGCAACACTTGGATGTTTTGTCCGCATGTGTAGCAAAAGTGTGTCGCTACGAGTATACACAGCGGGGCAATACGAACATGAGTATTGTCCAGGAAAGTGCACATAATAATGATTACGTGTATTGCTTACTACTTTACCACACAGCACACAACGTCGCCTTTCGTCCATGGTCCCCACTCGTTTGAAAAGTTGTGAAACTTTACAGCACTTTATATCTGAAACAATAAACTATAATTAATATGTAAACTGTCAGCTATCTTGAAATTATTACCGCTTTAATCTAGTTTGGTTGTCCTTTCAGGGTTCACACAATTTGTTTATATTTTGGTGGTCATGTCAATTTTGACAATATTATTAGTATAGTATAGTATAGTATAGTAATAATAGTATATTAATTTAATAAGGAACATATTATAAAAATAATAACAATCACATTATCTTTTTGTATGAATACTAAGTATTATTTTTCAAATATGTAGGGTATTTAATATCCAATGTGAAAATATACACCCACCATGAAGTATAGTACAAAATGGTACAGGCAGTGACAGATGATGACTTTTTGGGGCCTGATGCTAATTATATTTCAAAGGCCCCTAGCAGCATATTACTGGAGGGGAAGGGGGTTGTCGGTTGTCTAATGATGAGGATGAATTATAAAAAATATTGTATGTAACAATTGAATTGTATTTAAAAGTAATATTTAATAGTATTTCTTGAATAAGTGAAATTAAAATTGCATAAAAGTTATAGTTGCTCTTACATTGTATTTAATTAAATAAATAAATATTTATAATTTTATATTTGCTTTTATGTTCTTCGAAAAGGGTAGATAATAGAAACAAAACGCTATGGGGGCACCCAGTAACCAGGTCCTGATGCTCCAGCATCATCATAAATATCCCTACAAATCCGCCTTTACTACCAAGGGTTTTTATTATGATAAATTAATAAAAGTTGTTTTGCTATCAGAGGATACACAACAATTTCACCTGAAAAGATGAAGAGTTAACACTACTCTACTCCACTATCAGGATTTGGTTAAAGCGGAAATAAGCAAGCAAATGTTTCATAGAGAAAATGTTACTTCCATAAAAGGTATGTATAGTGTAAGGTATAGCAAAATGCATTGTCATAAAGGTAATTTCAACTTTTGATAAGTATTATATGTGTCTTTGCATAGAATAAGGCAGGGGTATATCTAGTCTTAAGTTCTAGAGGGGTCAAGACTGTATTCGTTGAGCGAGAAGTGCTTTTAGATTGGTAACCTTTGGGTCAAAAAAATATTGTATGTACTACTTGTATTGTAAATATTATATGTACCTGTTGGTACGTACAATACTACCTTTGATAGTGCATTTTTCACTAGTACAATATACAGTGAAGCCATAAGTTATGCCCGAATTAAATTAGACTTTTTTTTAAAAACACATTAATCACGCATTTTTCTAAATAAAATATATACCGAACGACTCAAATAGATGGTAAAATGTCTTAGATGGATTTTTTAATGGAACACCCTGACAGACAGTGTTCCTCACAAATACAAATGATTTAAATAGATAGGAGTTTCAGGGGTCTTATCTCCAATAATACAGATGTCACAGACATCTCAACAAGCGCCTTAACACTATCGGCCTTAGTGAAACTAGAAGGTGCAGGTTTTACCGACACGATGTCGAGGACTCCATTCACATCCTCGGTCGCTGTGCCTGCCTCATGGTCAAGAGACAAACATTTGGGTGCAGCATTTCTCCCGCCACAGGATATTAGAGAGCTTACTCTGGAACGGATGTTGGCCTATGCGCCTATGGGTCTCTTCCAATAGCTCTCGACTAGCGGCAGGCACAATGGGTCGAAAGAGCTGAGTGATGCGGGTAACCGCGCGGCCTTCCAACAACAACAACAATCTGATAGTTTTATAGATTTGAAATGTTGTTTTCTACATAGAACATGTGGGTGGTCTTCATTAGGGTGACCGTCTGACTAAAACTCCCAGCACACTACAACCGGTAAGACTAGTCCAGTCCAGCCCAAGTTTCCAGTGACATAATCCCAAGTTTGTTCCAAAAAGAGTGTGCCAAAAGAGCTATGAATCACAAGACTTTCTTGATTTGCCACAAACCAGTATTTCCCTCATTTCTCTTATAACGTTAGAGATAAAATAATCAAACTTATACAGAGAGTCATACAATCTACACGAATCACCCTGTATATATTGGTTAGGTGTATAAAATCCGCAATTAAAAATGAAAACAGATATGAAAATTTGTGCAAAATTTTATGAATAGCCGGCAGTTTTTCCTTATCCTCCCATGTTGAGAGATTTAAATCACTCTATAGAATGAAACAAGGCATACTTCATTTCTTAGTTAACAAGGTTAAACCCGCAATTTGAACAATCTCTTGTCTAATATATTTTTTAGAATATTCATCATCTGATCATAATGATCATAAATTCATGGATTATTTTCTCTAATTTAAACAAAATAGATATTAAACTCTGGATCACTTTTTATATTCTATATACCTATTTTGTACATATAAACGATTGGACAGGTGTCACTGTTTTTTAGGACGCCACTAAATAAACATTTTTTAGCTTACACAAATACATTCAGTGGTTTTCTAAGGTCCAAAATAAAGTTACCAACCGTCTTAATTTCAACAGGGTGTCCTGCTTTAGGAGCCTTATGTTCGGCATCACTCTTAAATTTCAGAGATAGCGAAAACTAACGAAACCTAAGAATTATATGAAAATATTTAATTAATGACTTGAAGTTTTAAAATATCAACATGTACATTTTTGGGAGTGACTGGATATATATTTGATATTATTGAGTTACATTCGAAATAATTGATTATGGTTTTACTCGAAAAGTATAGATACTTTACAACTATGTCATTTCGAAAATTGAAACAATTTTAACTTTCTTTAGGAGGTTCGAACTGTTTAAAAAGCAGTTATTCATGTATTCGAATTAAAAACAATACTTGGCAGTTTGCTACTGATAAGTAAACTACTATTTAATATTTAATATCCTTCCAAACACCAAAAAGTCCTGTTGGCAATCCTAATCTTAAACCATCTCGTGAAACAAAAACTTACATAAATATTTAATCACCAACTACACAATACAATACAAAGAGGTTTAGGCGAATTGACCAATATTCTTCATAAACAATAGGTTTCCTGCAATAGGAAATCTATTACAGTAATCCTTAAACCGTTCATAAGCTAGTTTATATTTTTCTATTGAGTTTGATGGTAATAAATTCAACGTAGCCCATTTGATGCTTCCATAACGAAATTGGGGATCATAGTCCCTCCTTTTTAACATTTTTAGCAAATTTTTTGAATTAGGAAATTTGACAGATTTACATTTTTTTTTATCACATATTCTGACTGAGGGGAAGTGTGGGGATACTATAACTTTTTTGTGTTTTTTTTTCCTTTTTTTATTTTCCTCAGTCTGAAATGTGGAACACTTTTTTTTAGTATTGGTGGGACACACACCATAGTGCCCTCTATCTGTCTGACAATTAACGTCAAATTGACAGATAGATAATGACCTACTTTTCCGCAGGTGCCATTATAGCAATGACCACTATTGTCTTTGAGGAAGACAATCCTGCTTATTTATTTGAAGGAGATGCTGAAAACAACTACTTCACGGGCAATGAGCCCTGACTGGCATTGCATTGCTTCGGCATCTCGATAGGAGTCGCCACATCATTCATCGAGACCAACTACCAGACACTGACCGGTTTCGCGCTTATTATGCACTCATCAGAGTGCCATAGGTAGAGGACTCGATGAAAGATGTTGCGACGTGATTGCCTAATAGTCATCGTGAATGTTAGTAGTGGTGAGAAACACCGTAGTGCCCTCTTTGGGTCTTTGCTACTATCTGTCTGACAATTATTGTCAAATTGACAGACAGATAACGACCTGCTTTTCTGGAGGCGCCATTATAGCAGTGACCTCTATTGTCTTTGAAGAAGACAATCCGTGCTTATTATAGGCTCTGATGAGCATATAGTAAGCACGAAACCGGTCAGTGCCTGGTGATTGGTCTCGATGAAAGACGTGGCGACTCCTATGGAGATGCCGAAGCAATGCAATGCCATTCGGGGCATAATGCACGTGAAGTAGTTGTTTTTTGCATATCCTCCAAACTTTTTTTTATTATTATACTATAATAATAATAATTAAAATCAGATAAGGGGCTGTAGCCCCCTAATTTTCGACTCTTGTATAAAGAAAATTCTTGTTTTCAGTCATGTAATTAACATGTAAAATATTGCCCCCTAATTTTGGCTCATCTAATTTCAGCATAGCCAATTTGTATATTAAAATTTTATTATAATAAGCTTTATTATATTTTTTATTATTATTATTATTATTATTATTATTATTATTATTATTAAAGGCACACAGTTATTAGCTGCTGTATTTTAGACAAATGTAAAGGTCACTTTTGTCAATATTATTTTTGGGTAGACTGTTTTGTTGAAACTTCCCATATGTATGGAATGGGATATCAAGTGTGTTCTATAAAAAGTTATGAGACTTTAGTTGTATTATTTATGCTTCACAGGTGATTAGAAGTATTTTTCTTCAAGGGTATAATAATACTTACATTATATTATGTAGGACTTTAGGCATGATTTCTCAAAACTGTCCATTTGAAATTAAAAGTCGCATCAGATCGCTTCTTTTACGAGCATAAATGTCTGAAGATATACAGTTTTAATTTTAACGCTTGAAGAAAAAATAGTATATGTCACTCGGAGTATAAAGCTCTTTATATGTTTTGCCTAGTTTACACAGCCTCGGCTAACACCTTGGCTGTATAAACTTCTAGGCTCAACAAATAATGTTCAACTTCTACTCCTAGTAACATAGGGTGCGTTTCAAATCGTACATCAAACGCATTTGCTGCAGTGACACATAAAAGTGTTCCGTTTAGCAGATGCGTGTGATGCGTTCATGCATTTCGGAACGGTTTTTGACACTTTGACAGTTATTTTTGTGGACAATTTATAATTTATTTAAATTCGTGATGGATGAAACCAGCAAAATTTCGAGCATAGCAGCACCACACCACCAGAATCAGTTCCCTTCCCTCCAAAAGTTTAAAAAATGAGGTTAAGTTGCCCGCAATGCATAAACGCATCACCTCGTACATGATGCAGCTCCTGCGTGCTACGAGGCCAAAAGTAGGAGGAGCTATGCATGCTACGACGTGCAGAAGGCATGAATTGGAACAAATGTAGGAAGCAAAATGTGTATAATGCGTGATTCGAAACGCATCCATAATATACTATTATTATGAAGTTATAAAACTATTTATTGCAAATTTAAAAACAAAATACTTATCGTCATATCTTATACTGTATACATTTTATGCATGAGTTGGACATCTGGAATATATACAAGGTGTCCACCTAGTGCGCGTAAGTCCAATATCTGGGTTAATAAAAGAGATAACTTAATTTTTTTTTCTACAGGGTTGTCTAATATCCCGAGCTGCACAAAATGAAAATATATTTACATATTCAGGGTGTTCAGTTTTTCCTGGACAGGTACCAACTTCGTTTTTCTAAATGGAAATATATATTTTTTATTGCTTTTTCGAACTAAACCCTTGATTTTAGTAGGACTTTCATCAGCCTTCCCTATACCTAACTTAAACTGTTTTTGAAATATTGACGGGTGAATATTGACATTTTTGCAACTTTGACACCCTATAAAATCTAAACGGTTTGAGATCAAGCAAAACGGTTTGCACATTCCTATCTTAACTTTTTATAAGCTATCGTTTGATACTAATTTCAAATGTATCCAGGAATTAAAAATTTTCCGAAAATTTTGAATTTCTTGGATAAATTTGAAATTAGTATCAAACGATAGCTTATAAAAAGTTAAGATAGGAATGTGCAAACCGTTTTGCTTGATCTCAAACCGTTTAGATTTTACAGGGTGTCAAAGTTGCAAAAATGTCAATATTCACCAGTCAATATTTCAAAAACAGTTTAAGTTAGGTATAGAGAAGGCTGATGAAAGTCCTACTAAAATCAAGGGTTTAGTTCGAAAAAGCAATAAAAAATATATATTTCCATTTAGAAAAACGAAGTTGGTACCTGTCCAGGAAAAACTGAACACCCTGAATATGTAAATATATTTTCATTTTGTGCAGCTCGGGATATTAGACAACCCTGTAGAAAAAAAAATTAAGTTATCTCTTTTATTAACCCAGATATTGGACTTACGCGCACTAGGTGGACACCCTGTATATACCTATTTAAGAACATGCTTGTTGCTAGCATTCATAATTCGCACAGATGTTAATAATATTCCTGTGAGAAGTTACATAAGAAATTAATTTCTATGAAAAAACCTCTTAAGAACTTCTGTAGTAGTTTTGTATATATTGGGATTGCTAACGGAACCAATAGAATTGATTGTCAAATTCTTCTGGTAACTAAAATAGTGAAATGAAATGTGAAATTTTTTAATTAAAATATGGGTAAAAACTAGTTTCAGGTTAATAGAAACACTTTAGGTAGTTGTCCAAGAGCGCGATGTTGCTACCTCTTAAATCGTAAATACAAAATTTTGGTAGGTCGAAACCCACTACAGGCTACTTTTTTATTTTACTTTTTAATTAATTAGAATTATTATAGACATAGAAACATATTTCTTCAAATACATAAACACTAATAATATATTGTAATTAATCAAAAAAATTAAAAAAAGTTGCCACTAGTGGGGATTGAATTACCGAAATTCTGTATCCTCGCTACTTTCACCTATAGACTATACGCAATCCGTCGTTGCGCGATTTTAGACAAGTATTAAAAGTGTATTAAGCTGAAACGAATTTTTGTGGATATTTTAATTAAAAAAGCATTTCACTTCAGTATTTTGGTGATTAGAAGTTTGGGACAATCAGTTCTATTGGTTTCGTTAGCAATATATCTCATAGTGTGTGTTTCTGTTATAAAATAAGAGTAGTTTGAAAAATCTACTTTCAATCTCAGTCGTCGAAAAATAAATTACCGAGTTTAACTCAAAACACCGACACAAACATCAAAAGCATTCTATTATATGTAATAATACATCAATTCTATACTCTTTTAAGAAATGCCAGATGTATACAAAAAATGGACAACACTGCCCACATAACTGTAAAGTGATTTAAGCTATTTTTCTTGCCATCAATTTGTTGCCAAAGTTAATGTAGGAATATTACCTACTAAATATTATTAATTGTAAGTCTTGATTTATACTTAATTGTTATAGTAAGTAACTTCAAAAGAAAAAAAATGTATTAAATGTATTTTTTAGTTAGATACATAAAATAAAGTGTGTTTAAAATAAACTATAGTTTATAATAAAAGTTTTTTTAAATTAACTTAGTATTGCTTTGAGTTGTCATCCATATCAACCCAAAAAAAATTGTTTAATAAAATGTTTAAAAAATAATTTCTTATATCTTGTCTATACAGGGCGCCCTATTTCTTGACCCGTTGCATGGGTAACTTTTTTATTAGTAGAGATACAAAAACGCTTATATGAGCAAATTAGTGCAGTTTCGTATTAGTAATTCTACGGTAAGGCGAAAAATTATATACGGGGGAAGGTTGAAAAGTTATTGACAAAAAACGAAAAATCCAACTTTTCTATTATCCCTCGTAGCTCGTTCATTTGAAGAGTTAGAGAAAAATGCTTCACATGTTTTTTGCAGTATTTTTCATGTAAAATGACATGCACTTGCTACTTTTTATATATCTCTTAAAATGGTTGAGAATCACAGTAAAATATATTTTTTTTAAATGTAATGGATAGGTGGCTGTGACATTAACCGAAAGTCCCCTTTTTTCTCTTTCAGATGATATAACATAGTCCATATTTTATCCTTACAAAAGTAATAATAATCGTTGTTTTTAAAGAAAGTTTATTGTCACATCAAGAATGCTATGGATTATGGAACAAAAGAATGTTTTGAGAACAGAAATTATTAATTAATTAATTATATTGAAGTAAATGTTCGAAATGACCACCATCCTGTTGGATACATAGTAAGCAACGTTTCTGGATACTTCTTAAAACATTATTTATTGTATGTCCATGTATGCTTCTAATTGCATCTTGAATCCTGACTTTTAGATCCTCTATATCTAGAGGAGCTGTCACATAAACTTTATCTTTCAATAACCCCCAAAGAAAGAAATCTAAGGGGGTCAAATCAGGTGTTCGCGCTGGCCAGTCGATATCCATTCTATTTCCTATAACATTATCAAACTGTTCATGTAAATATTGTTTTACCTCGCGGGAATTATGCGCAGGTGCTCCAACGTGTTGGAAGTATTTAAGATTTCTAAAAATATGAAGTGGTAATTCATTTAAATATTCCTCTGTTAGAGTATTCCTTAGAAAATGAAGGTAATTATTCGCATTCAAATTATCTTCGTAAAAATATGGGCCAATAATTTTGCCACAAAAAATTCCACACCACACATTTATCCCAAATTGACGTTGATTTCTTCTTTCAGAAACAAGATGTGGATTTTCTCGGCACCACATTATGTTATTATGGCGGTTAAAAATACCATTGTTGGTAAATCTACTTTCATCACTGAATAAAATCTTTTTCCAGAAGTCTAGATCCTCTTCGCATTTTGAAATGTACCATCGACAAAATGTCATCCTTCTTTGATTATCAGCTGGATATAAAGTATTGCATATGGAATAATGATAAGGCTTTAAATTGTTACCTTTTAAAATAGCTCTTACAGTTTCCTTGGAAGTGTTGCAGTGATGTGCAATTTCTGCAGTTGAAGAATCAGGTTTAAAATTTACATAAGCCAAAACATTTATTTCAGTGTCTTCATTGAAGTTTCTTTCATCCTTAGGCTTTGAAAAAGAACCGTATAATCGTATATTATTTTCCAGCTGTCTAAATATTCTATGATGGGGTTGTCTTCGTTCCATGTAAGTTTCAAAATAAAGATTCGCTGCAGCTTGTGCATCTCGATTTTGGTTATAATAACAAAATAGCATATCATTTTTCTCTTCGTTGGTGTACATATTTGCAACACTATTATTTTGTATGCAGTATTAATAATAAACAATAAACTACTTAACAAAAACTAAAAATGTCACTTATGATCTGTCAATAATTAAATGCCAACTAGACGTTTTTAAAAATATCAGGAATCTTATTTTTTGTTTTATTTCCATAGCATTCTTGATGTGACAATACTTTCTTTAAAAACAACGATTATTATTACTTTTGTAAGGATAAAATATGGAATATGTTATATCATCTGAAAGAGAAAAAAGGGGACTTTCGGTTAATGTCACAGCCACCTATCCATTACATTTAAAAAAAATATATTTTACTGTGATTCTCAACCATTTTAAGAGATATATAAAAAGTAGCAAGTGCATGTCATTTTACATGAAAAATACTGCAAAAAACATGTGAAGCATTTTTCTCTAACTCTTCAAATGAACGAGCTACGAGGGATAATAGAAAAGTTGGATTTTTCGTTTTTTGTCAATAACTTTTCAACCTTCCCCCGTATATAATTTTTCGCCTTACCATAGAATTACTAATACGAAACTGCACTAATTTGCTCATTTAAGCGTTTTTGTATCTCTACTAATAAAAAAGTTACCCATGCAACGGGTCAAGAAATAGGGCGCCCTGTATGTGTTATGTGTAAAAAATCCCATATTGCGCGCGCAAGAAAAACAAACCTGAAGTGCTAATATTTAATGTTGTAACTAACATCTAACTAGACTAAACAATTAAATTTTACACAAAAAATGCTTTCTTAAGAGAAGTAAAAAAATATTGAACAATAAATAAGTTACAATAGATTTTCAAAAATACAACATTTAATGGTTTTCAACATACTCAGAAATACCTACGGTTAGAATCCTTCTAAAAATGGTTCCAAGTTATGATAAATATGTCACAAGTTATGACAATATATGAAACTTTAAAGTTTCCAAGATCTCAATAACCGTAATAGCAAAAAGGCCCACACTGTGTACTCAACGAGTTCCGGGAACAAAAGACTAAATAAAACAAATGTTTAAAACACACCATTTTTAATAAAAATTAATAAAATACAATATAAATGCTTTAATGAATGCATATTAATTCTTACATAATATAATTTTTTATTACTTCAAACACTAAACTAATGATTTTTAAGTAACATTGATCAGTTGAGAAAGAAAGATACAAATAAAAAGCTAAACATAATACATATTTTTTAAATATGTATTATATTATTTTGATCTTGAGCATTTAGGAATTTTATGTTATAAATACATTGTACATTGGCACAAAAAAACACATCCTTTTGTTGTAAGTGAAAACTGTGAAAAAATTTATTATTCAAATGTAGTGATTATCATAATTTTTTGAGATACAATTTTATAATTTCAATGTTTTTTTTACAATCTATCTAACCGAATTGTATATATTTTTTAGTTAGCAACATTTGCAGGATGAGAACTATACTGGATGCTCCAGATTAAAAGCAATTTTATCAATTTATTCTTTCCAGTTGCAATAGAACTAACTGCCTACTTAGTTATTTTTTCAAATAGTGTCAATGTTGGACAGTTCTTTTCTTGTTACTTAAGCAATGTGGCAATAAAAATCAGACACATGCACATCAAGAGATATACCATATTATAAATTTTAAATTACTAATTCCAGTATAAAAGGTGTGTCTTATATTAGTAAAAAAAATTTCAAAGTTAATTTTGTATGTAGTTGTTTAGGATGTAGTCTCTGTAATTACAATTTTTTGCTAAATAGTTCTTGCAACACTTTTCGCTATTATATGGAATGAACAAATGTAAATATATACCACAGTAAAGTAACTCACCGTACAAATGTGTAACAAAGTTTTAAATTTTCAGTTTAAAATTTCCTACTTCTACCTCTATGAATTAAATTCATAGGTAAATGTATATGAAAATTTATTAAATAAATTTATTAAAAGCACAATAGATATATTAATATATGTATATAAAATATAAATTAACTATCAAAAAGTTAACCGCAACCCTTTATAAACAACAAAACGTCGTTGAACAGAATGAAAATGTTAACAATAACAAACTTACAAAGCATATTTTATACAAGTATTTCTTTTAATTGTTTATACAACTGTACATGATCTTTTGTTACTGTTTTTTAGTTCGATAGACAAATATATTTAATTTGCAACTTTTGTGTATAATTATTTTTTTTTTAATTTGTATAAGATGTGCCAAATATAAGCAAGTAATTAACTGGACTATAATTTAGGTATATCATTTCAGTGATATACCTAAATTCTAGTGGTCAATTTATTCACAAAACCAGTTTCACTAAAAAATCTTACTTACATTCTACTATTGAAAATAAATCCTTTGTCTTTTTAACCTCCTAATTAATTATTTGATAATTTATTATTGTAGAGATTCAGTAATGAGTTTTTTACAGTAATGACAAGTAGACATTACCTGAAAATGCATAAATATAATACAAAATTATAATGCTTTGCTAAATACGGATCTATGTCACATTAGTGGTCTTTCCAAGGAAAACAACTGTTTTGCCTATCGAACCGAAAAATACCTCAATAGAGTTTATAAACAAAATATTACGTTACAACTAAATATTGCACACAAAACTCGTGTTTTACAAGGTTGCTTAGCACCAATCCTATCATATCACATCTTTTAGTTATACTCACCCATTTTTTTCTTACTAATGCCAATATATATATAAGAAATCTTTAGTATAGATAGTATATCGTTATAAAAACTAACAACAAATATTTTATATCCTATCAAAGAGTTCATAAAAACTAGTATTAATATTAAATTAAACTTTCGTAAAACATATATTAAGCAATCTTTTCTGGAGAAAAACAAAACCCTTAAGACCACACCTATATAACACCAAAAATGTAACCAACTTAGTTATGTACAGTATAAGGTACATGTCAAAAAAAACTTATCACGCAAGTTTAATTTAAGAGAACCTATTTTTAAAACAAAGCATTTCCACAAAGTGTCAAGCCAAAAAATTAATAATGATACTTTTTCAACACAGGTATATAAATATCTCATTTCAATCTGGAAAATACTCGATCTTTTAATATTATACCCAAAAAGTATGATTTATAAGAAATATATATAAGAAATAATTTATTGTAGGATAGAAAAATTATTAATTTTACAAATTAAAACTATCGCAAGGTGACTACATGAAATACTGTAATATAAATACATGGATTTATCAAAATCTTTCGGAGTGCTTACGTCTATTATGGTCTTTTCGGAAGATAACTCAAGTTAGTTATCAACAACTTGTTAATATAGACCTCTTTCTTTAAATATATTGTTTAAAACAAGAAGGACAATATCGAGTTAGTACTCAGGTTAAGATTATTTACCAAGCATGATTTTTAATAACGATAACTGAATAAGTACGGCAATTTATAATTATGACTGGAAATATTAAATAAAAACTAAAGTATTGTGCCTCTACCAAATTTATATGTCAAAACATTTTATCGCAACACACACATCGAGGATTTTAAGTAGCAGGATTATATTCAAAGTTTGAACTTTGGTAAAAAATAATTTTGCAGAAATTCCATGTCAACCCAATATTAGATTAGTTTTTTATATGGACCTGTATGTGCAAAATAAATTATTTCTCTTCTGTATCACTTTAGTAATTTAAAGATATTCTTAAACATATATATGTACCTATAGCAGTTCATCTATACGTCTGTCTCTTAATTGGCTTCTGAAAATTATCATTAACTCCTTTTTAATTCATTATACACTGCAAATAACTTTTGTGACTATTTGTCATTGTTCAATAATAATAATACCATTTGTTTAGCATTATTACTATTCCTAGATTGTTTTATATTATTATGTACGGATATAATACTGTTTTACTTTGAAGAAAATACTTTTTGTTTCTTTGTTTTGATACTCTTTCAATTGGACAAAATCACTAACTTATTAATGGGTTTTAATTTAGTAGTTTCTCACAATATTAAAGCAAAATGTTGTCAAAAAATCGCTTGGACTCGTCGATTTTCTTTTCGTTTTATAATTGTTTCACCTATACTAAATACCTATACCTATATTAAATTTTTTACAGGGCGACTCAATGAAGCTACGTTGATATAAACTTTAATATTTTAAATGGAATACTCAGTACTGTTTTACATATTTGGAAAGAACTCTTTTTTACAAATACGGTCATATAAGGTTTTATATGACCGTAAAAAAGAGATATGACCAAAAAAGTATGTCATAAAAGCGATGTCTTGAAGAAAGACTGTGCCTAGCAACGAATCGATATTCTCTTTCTAGCACATTGCCCTTATGACACACTTTTTTGGGCATATCTCCCTTATTATTAGAGATATACATATAAAACCTTCTATGACCGTATTCGTAAAAAAGTTCTTTACAAATATGTAAAACAATACTGGGTGTTCCATTTAAAATATTAAAGTTTATATCGACCTAGTGTCGTGTAAAAGTGTAAAAAAGTGTAAAAAGAAAACAAAATCGACGGATGCGAGCAATTTTTCAAAAACTTTACAATTTACAAAATAATGCATTTATTTTATTTATGTGGGCTTTTATGGACTCACTGTATATATCCTTATGATCATAATTTTAGAGTATAATTCTTAAAAATCTTATTTGGATTAAATAAAATGATTCAATTATTTGATTAACCCTTTAACGCCTGAATTAATTTTTTTTCGAAAAAATGATATTTCTTTGCATTTTACTTATTTTTTAGGCTAATATAAAAATATTATGGTGAAAAAATTATTATTTTTTTAACACGTTCGCCAAAAAACACTGTTACCATATGGTAACGCTAGGCGTTTGCACTACCTACTTTTGGAATTTTAGAGAAAAAACACTTTATTGTCAAAATCATATCTTATTTTATTAAAAAAGTAACCAACTTTGCATTATTGAACTATAGGAAACTAGGGAGTATGAAATAGGCAAAAACAATCTATGCAGAGCCCCACGTTGCATTTATTACACATTGTTCTGCCTGATGAAGCACAGCCCTCTCCGGCACAACGTCGTCTCTTATTTTGCGGAATCCTGACAACGAAATGATCACGTTTGTCGTAGCGAAGATCGTCGGATACCCTGTTCAAGGTGACGGAACTAGTAGATGTCGACGTCCTGCCTGCCCCCTTTGGCTGCGTTCCAAACGATTTCAGATATGATTTCACAATCTCCCTTCTAAACTCTAACTGCGGTAGGGTTCCTTTAGATTTTTTGTGTAACTGCCAAGCGTTTTGCATACAGGCATCCAGCATCCACGTGAACAAACACCACCACCACTTCTTTCCTCTCACGCCAATACGGTATCTGGATATGTTTTCATCCATAAGATCTGTGCCTCCCATGTGAGAGTTATACGTGCCAATTACATTTGGTCGAGTTACCTGAATCATACGTTTTTCAGCTTTCGAGTAACGACGTACAGTTCCCATTGGCTCTAAGCCGAAGCATGTGGAGGCTAGAGTGACCACACCGTTATCGACCCAACGAACAAATAGAATTCCATTTCCCTTGTCAATAATTGAATCAAAAGAGCCCCTTGGATGTTTTTCGAATGCCTTTTTCCCCGGTAGAGGGCATTCTCTAGGTAGCCTATTTTCCCGTACCGTGCCAGTGCCTTGATATCGCCTATCTCTAAGGTATTTCAATAGGTTTGTTCCTGTAAACAGGTTGTCGAAGAACAACTTGTACGGTTGAATACCCTTTATTGTCCCAATTTCATCTAGTATTGTGATCATTGGCGCTGAAGCTTTTCCAAATAGTTTTTCGTATTCCGGAGAGCGTCGCGGGTTGTTACCTTGGTACATCTCAAAGTTTACTAGGTAGCCAGAAGTTGTATTGAGGCACCACATTTTATAGCCGAAACGCACCGGCTTACCGCGAATAAACTGCTTGCAGCTATGCTTTCCAAAATATTTGATCATGCTCTCGTCGTAGCATAAGTGCTCTTCCGGCTGAAAATGCTCCAAAAATTTACTTTTGACTTTATCCATCAGCGGACGCATCTTCCAGATCTTATCTGATATGTCCGGATTGTTATTGTCAGCGAAATGAATAAATCGTGAGATTTGTAGGAAACGATCTCTACGCATTGAATTATATACAAGGTGGTTTCTCATGTCGCTATCTGAGTCCCAGTAGAACCTTTGCCCAGGTAAATCATTATACCCAGTGAGGATCAATATTCCAAGATAACACTTCATCTCCTCTAAGGACACTCGTGGGTCGGGGCAGTTTTTGAATAAAGCATATGTAGATGTTTCATAACCTCAAATCTATCACCAGCATAACTAATATACTCTCTAATATGTCTTTTTATATAGTAATAAATGTGAACGTAAAATTTAAATAATCATAGAAATTATACTTACTCAAACGTTGGCTCCATGGCAGTTTTCACGGCATCAAAAATGTATGAAAAATATGTCTGTATTACGGGCTTCAAATACACAAATAGTAAAACCGACACTGCTCTATCGATAATTGGAATAATTCTAAAGAGACCTATGCCGCCATCTATCCAATAGACCTCGCAACAGGGATGCTACGGCCGAATAAAGAAAGCTTTACAGTTGTTACCATATGGTAACGGTAGGCGTTAATGGGTTAATTCATTAGATATTCGTTATACTTTTAAAACCCTTCTTAAGTCTTCAATCATTTAAATAACCCTGTATTATATCTACAATTTATTAACAGTCTCAAATTTTAAGGGTTACATTATGTGGTATTTAAAACACTTTGTGGAAACAAATAATTAGTGAATTTTATTCACACATTTCAAGTTTGGTTCTCTCATAACAAATTCTTACATTTAACAGTAGCATTTTGATTAATTTTAGAGTTAAAATTAACTGTATAATTTTATTAACTAATTTAACTAGGTAAAGGCCGCAAAAAATACCTATATATATGTAGGTATCATGTAAAATTCGAGATATTCTTAACCTTATAATTAATTTTATAATAATAAAACTTCTAGTTATATATATTAATTGAGATGAGATGATGAGGTAATACAAAGTAATAAATTGCACTTAAAACAGTAAAAACTAGTTAGTTTGGCAATAAAATATTTAAATAGAGATAAATAAAAATAAGATTTAGGGAAGCGTGGAAATTAAGTCAAAGACAGTCTCCGCAAAAATTTAATAGGGATATTACGTTTGGCTTTCACTTATTTTCCACGAAGGTAATAACTACCTTGTCTACTTTACTTCTACTGCCTTTTTTGTCCATTGTTCGCTTAATATAAATGATCTTACGGACGGGTACAAGCTATATTATTATGATGAGTTGTTTTCTTTTTTAAATTGGGTCATATTCCAAAAAACATCACAGATATCTTACTTTTCTTAGGTTATTAAAATCTTTATTCCTAGTCTTTAACACAAATATATTTACTTAAGTTGCTTACCAAATAAGAATTCAAATTATCATTGACAGTACAGACTAGAATAGAAAAAAATTTGCATTGTAATTTTTTTAAATCAAAAAGTTAAATATATTTGTGTTTAAAGTTTTATTTATAATAATTGCAATACACAGCGATATTGGCTTGGCAAAGTATATAAATTGACCTTTTTCGAATTGTTAGTCAGTACAATTGTGAATACTTGAACATTTAAATCAAATTTCTTAAATTCCTATCTGGTGTGGAACTGCTGCTATATTTTATTAATGGCATTATTGAAAATAACGAGTTTTATAGATTTGCAGTCTAACTGACGAAGAACATTTAGCGGCTGCTGCCTTTAAAAGTAACGAATTGCCAATACTCCAGAGGATTATTTTTTATTACAAATCGTGCACTATGACTTTATATGAACCCAGTTTTACTTAAAGTTCATTTGTATTGTTTAAACAAATACACTTATATTGAAAAGTAACAAACAAATGAGTTTATTTTATATATTATCTTATATCAGGCAAAATCTATCTATCAAGTATAATTACGATAGAACAAATAATGAAGATTATAATAGAAGAGAGGTAGTTTTACTACTTTGTGTGTAATCTCAGAATTATACATTATATAACAACAATTTAAAGTAATAAATAAATGAATTTAGCAAGATATTATTTTAGTTAAAACTTGAATAATTCTTACTCCAATTTCCGTCATAGACAACTATATCTCTATGAGAAGTTGTATCCTAAATAAGATACAATATTTGAAAATTATTCTTTAAAAGACAATATTTATTACTACCACAATCAATTTATCACATAATAAAATGTTTATAATAAAAATTTTTGGGCTTTTCCTCATTAATTTAATGAGAAGTTTGTATCACAAAAAGAAATACCATAACTAAATCACTGCTTTCACCATTTTTTTTTTTTTACCTCGGTGCAAAGTTAAAATCAGACTAGAATTGATTCAAATATGCATATTAGATGACATCATTAAATGAATTTCACTGGTAATACAAACAACCTGGACATAATCCTATAAGAATATACATTTTAAATAGATATACCTTCCATAATGTAAATAAAATATATTTTTTTTAATTTATCTCCAATAAAAAAATCCTTTTTCTCCCTACTATTATTTTTATTTTATTATTTATTTATTATTTTAATTTTTGGACTTTTTCAAGGTTATGGGCTAAAAATAATGGTTTTTCGTAAGTATTAAATTAGATTAGTAACATAATAAATATTCAAGTGTTTTCTTACCTAATACAAACTTCCTATTTTAATTTCATTGTATGGGATTGGTTTTATTTTGTTTTTCATTTTTATTGTGTAAGTATGCAATGTATGCGTAGTTTGAGTTGTTAAGCAGAGAATGATCAGTATTTGGTATCGCCCTTAATGTGTTTACTTTTGAAAGCAGGTAATTAATAATTAATGCCTGCTTTCGAAAATAAACCCATCAAGGGCGACACCAAATACTGATCATTCTCTGCTTAACTCTTCAAACTAAACTTATATTGCATACTTAATACAATAAAAATGATGAAAAACAAAATAAAATCACCGCATACAATGAAATTAAAATAGGAAATTTAGGTAAGAAAACACTTTTTTGAATATTTATTCTGTCACTAATCTAGGTTAATACTTATGGAAAACCATTATTTTTAACTATTAACCTTGAAAAAGTCTGATGAAACGTAGGATATTTGTCCATATATGTATCTTGCTCAAAGTCCTCTAAAAATAAAAATAATAAAGGGGGGAAAAAGATTTTTCTTTGTTTTTTACTGAAGAAATAAATTCTACTTTAACAGCCAACAACTTTTCCAATATCATATATAATTTTTTTAATGTTAACTTTGATTAGATATGATCTATTAAATAGGCTACTCACCATAATTAGCAACATTTCCACACCTGCACTATAAATAATATTGCCGTTATAAACACTTTTTTCTCATTAACAAATACATTTTCAACATTGCACATAATCTCCTTTGAATAAATATGAAACGAAATATATTCTGCAAATAAATAGTTTTCAATATTAGAAATTTGTCCAACAATTGCAATGAAATTTATAACGTTCTTAAAATAACTGTTTCCGTTAAGTTAAAAAATGGTCAATTGCCTTCACTTGATTGCTCCAAACGACAAGTATGACAGTGTGATAAAGATATAAAAGAAAAAGTCCGTAACAAAAACTTTTTTGTGCATTTATAAAAAGTCATTAGCAGCAAAGTCCACCGGTCACTGAAGGTACTAGAAAACTAGCCAATGAATTATCTTAGCTATGATTCATACAGCGCCTTATAGTAAAAGTAATAGTAAAGCCAAAATCAATCGGCCGGAGAATCATTAGCTATCGCAGGTGGCTCAAACTTTGGCTGATCGAATTTTCTTGTGTCAGGGTTGAAGCGCGGATGCTTAAATTTACAATGCGTCCGGAGATTGTCACTGCGGGTGTATGTGGCTCGGCAGAGGGGGCACTCAAAGCGCCCCGGAAAATGTACATGATAGTGATTTCGGATGTGCGTCACTATTTTCCCACATAGCTTGCAGCGGTGCAGGTTGCAGCCGCCAGGCAACTTGTCAAACGTTAGCCGCATGTGCCAGGTTTTTGAACCTGCAAAAACGAGAAAAATAACTTTAACTATGTGTGGGCAAATTATCTATTAATTAGTGTTAATGATTAATAGTGACAGCAAAGTAAAATAGTGACAGTGTGTGCACCCCAGAGCAATAAAAGAGGATCAAATCCATAAGCTCAAACTTTCATGACTTTAACCATCAAAATTACCGAATAATATACACAGGAGCCATGTAAACATAATATTGAAACTTGAACAATATCATACATTTCTCTTCTATTAAAAAACTTTTTTATTTATATATTTATTATATACAATAGGTTGCTTGAGTAACATGATTTAAACATTTTCTTTAAATTTAAACAAAATTTGCGTTAACACCTTAATACTTTAAAACAAATAATAAGTAGGTACATTCCAATTCTTTATTGTTCTCAAATAAATGTTAATAACTTAAAAAAAAAGGTTAGCAAATTTAAAAAGGGTGAAATTATCTAAACAGACTTGTTTAACTTGGTGTAAAAATTCCCTATCAGCAGAAGCTATTCTACTGATTTATTTTTTCAGAAATATATAGGCATTAGAAAACTCGAAAAGCAACAAAATAACAAATCCATTAAACTTTTAAGTTGAAGCACACAGTTGGTATTGCGATTTTTTGTTAAATTTAAATTTTCTATTAACAACTAAATAAATTTTTTTATGAAGATGAATCTGTAGACTCGAAAAAAATATTTACAGATACTAAAATGCCATCTATCCGTACTAAGAAGAAATTAATTAGTGTAAATGATACATATATACAAAAAATATATACCTCCTTCTCTAAATAAGTCATGAGCTTATGGGGATTGATGCTGCTTCAGTCTCAGATATGTTTCAATTCATATCTGTTACTGAAAAAAAAGATAAGCTGCCGAGCCATTTATTTTAGTATACGAGATTATTTGCAGAAAATTGAAAACTTTTACTACATGCAATGTGAAGAAGTATTTATTAATTTAAAAGAATATGTAAAAGAATACCCTGCACCAGCGCTTGTTTTTAATAGATGTAAGATATTAAAGATTTATGAATTACTGTACATGTTTAACTAGGTCTTATATTTATGGTCAATGCATAATAGAGGATAGGTTTTATCCTTCAATCACATATACATACCTAAAAACCCTATAGAGTTGTCCAAAACCAATACTGTCGCTACAGTGCAATTTTATTATGAGCTTTGGCATTTAGGTTAGGCCTGCTTATAATCCAAAACAGCAATAATTTTAAAAGTGGACCTTATCAAAACGGACAAAAAGTCATCTTGAATTGCTAAAAGTTACAGTGCTTTGGACAACTCTATATTGATAATGATAATTTGAGATAAATGTAGATTCACTTAGACGGTTTTATCCTTCAATCGCATATACATACCTACAAACCCTATAGAGTTGTCCAAAATCAAGACTGTCGCTACAGTGCAATTATATTATGAACTTTGGCCTACTTAAAATGTAAAATTTAAAAGTGGACCTTAACTCGACTGCTAGTGCACTCATAAATTACACGACAAAAGGCATAACACTTCTTTATATTATTAATAAATGAAAAAAAAAAAAAAAAACTGACAGCAATATATAAACAAATAGTCAGTCATCTTGCCGAAAGTGACAGTGTTTTGGACAACTCTGTACTGATATTTGAGATAAATGTAGATTCACTTAGAATTCACCTGCAAAATAAGACTCACGAAGTTTTTATACATAAGACAGTCTGAATATAATACACATCTGTCTCAAAAACTTGTTCAGTTTTATAGGAGTTTCTACATTTATGTTCAAGTATATATAATTTCAAGTTTTTATTAGGGTATTCAAGAGTAAAATTATAACCTCAATCACTATAAATTTAAATATATAATGTCAAAATGGATAAAAATCCATGGACTTATTTATAAGAATAACTTAGTATGAGCTTACCCCTGACTGATATAATATATATAGCTAAAATTACAGTTTATTTGACCTATATATCAGTCAGAGAAGCACAATTTCAGTGAAACAGATTCTCAACTCAGACCAGGAAAGAGTGGGGACTTGTAATTGGCGACTTGCGTCCTATAGTCTCTTGTGTCACATTTACTATTGAATTGCTGGCAAACATTGGACTTTACACTGTCGATTCTTTGGAGATTTTAATGTGTATGGTGAATATAACTGTGTTTTTGTGAGATTGATGTAATGGTAAATTGTTGTGACCGTAAGTGTACAAATAGGAGCTAGAAGAAATTAGAGAGAATTACAATTAATATCGGTGGCAACATGCACCACACTCCTGGCAGTGATTATGTGCCCTCTCCCTTTCCTAGTCTAAGTGAAATTGTGACTTAAGTGTCACAATTTTGATCTCATAATATGTACACGATTAACGGTTGTATTGATTCATTTTAAATTTCAAATTTATGACATATATTTTAGTTTGCAAGCATTACATTTATTTTAAAATAAATAAATAAAGAAAAAACTAATCTTCTGAACTAATTTTTGGAACTGGACGTAATAAACTGCTGTCATAATATCCAAGTTTAAGATAAAGCCTCCCCCCCCCCCCATCAAAAATTATTACCAAATGAGGAATGATATACTTAGCATAGCAGAAAACTAAGTTATATAAAATAAATGCAACCGATAAATGGAATAATAAAAATTACGAAACTGATTGTAATATTCAACATCATACTGAAATTGTGTCCATACTGTGCTTGGGCGGAAATTAAACAATCCACTAGCATCAATTTAATAAAACTCATAGAAACAATAAAAACAGTGACTTTTCATAAATGGAAATCATACTTCCATCATGTTTCCAGCATTGAGAACAAATATTGGGAAACAGATGAGGGAATGGAAACGGCTCTAGATGAAATTATAATAAATTTAGGATCTCCAGATAGTGACGACGATGTGTTACAATCAATTTCCAATGAACGATGGAAACTGATCTATATGAAATTATAATCACTTTGGGATATTCAAATAGTGACAATGTGTCATAATTAATTTCTAAATAACAATAACGATTCAGATAACAGAGATTTAAAAAATTTGTCTCGAGAGGTACTGCCATTAACATGGGAAAATTCTACAGACATTAAGTCACTTTTTTTGTCACTGATTGTAATGAGAGCAAAAATAACACAGGATATACATTTTTTTAAATGTATATACTGTATATGTAATAATAATAATTTATTATTATTATTATTATTTTTAACTATCATGGGTTTTATATTGTCGAGACTGATGGGTACATATAAAAAACTGTCTCAATTTGGAAGCCAGGGTGTCGCTTTTTTGAAAACAATACAATATTGTTGATATTGTTTATAAAACTTAAACTTCTTAGTAATAAATGGGATGAATGGTGGCCAGTGATTTTTTTGTTGGTTTTTTACACTTGGTCAATTGGTTATTCGGAAATATAATTTTGATGTTAATATCCCTTACTCACTAAATGTCCTTTCAAAATACTGTTGTTTCCAATTAACATTTACTTCATTAATTACTCATAATACTCTGTCAAAATGGACTACTAGGAAAAACTTATAGACAAATCAATATTTGCAATTACTATTCTACTGTATGAGAGTTGACTCACACTAAAACCACAGCTGTGTCTTCTAGTTATTTTGGAGACCTGACGAAACCGTGTACTAATCATAAACCAATTACGAATTTTGTTTTGGACTTGATCATCGTGACAGTCACAAATGGTTTCAGATTCATATTAGTACAAAACTTTTATATAATATCTATTACTTATTTGTGACACAGCTTACAGCTCTATGTGATTCATGAAGAATTTGTTTGAAATTATGCTGCCTGTAAAGTAGTAAAAACAGAAATCTTTAAATTAATAGGGACCCTTACGGAAACTTTTAGTTATTTAACTGAAAATTTGATTTTACTCAGTAATTTTTTTTTAATCAGACACAAATGGATTATTTTTATATATTTTCTTGAAGTAAAAAATTATAACAAAATAACATTTTAAATTATTAAACATTTCACTAGCTTTCGGTTACTGGCACTTTCAGTTATATCGGAAGTCGACATTCACGGTCTTATTTTAAATGGGACACCCTATACAGGGTGTCCCACGATGACGAGACATTAGATATATTTCAGATTTTAATTATTAATATTATTATTCATATTATGCAGTTTAATTCTGTTATCTTATTAAAATTATTTTTTATTTATCCCTACTGATTAGTAGTCAATGAGTGCATCTTTCATTAGATACCCTGCAAGTCGTATTTATTATCTTGCGACACTCTCCATGAATAAACAATAAATTTAGAATGTCAGCATTTGAATAAATGTCAACATTTTCCATTCTTTAGCAATAAATAATACTCAAATAAACATTCACTGTATGTATTAAATTGATAACAATAAACTGGTGACAGATTAGACGCTTGTTTCGAAGGTCCACTAAAAATTTCACAGCCATCCTCGCAAGAAATTATGCGATATCCGTTGACTGCATGAAAAACAGTAAAAACCAGAAGAAATAGGTATAGGGAACCATTATACCATTCGAAAGAGTATAAAATTGTTCATCAGGCTGCGCAAAAATATACAGGGTGTTCCATTAATAAAAAATAAGTTAAGATGGTTTAAAATTGATTAAATTCGGCATTAAATGCCGAACTATGGCAGGGTGTTCCATTAAAATAATGAAGATGACATCAACTTCCGGTATAACCGAAAGCGTTAGGTAGACACCATTATTTTAGTTGAGAAGGGCATGCCAGAAAACACTATTGCCCAAATTTTCAAAATTAAAATCGAAGTAGTCTCTGAAATATGTCTAATGTCTCGTCACCGTGGGACACCCTGTATATTGGATTTTCACTTTACTCACTTTATTAAATATTCCCTATACCTAGATGTTATAGATTTTGAGATTTTAATTTAAAAAAAAAAATTGACACATGCGTGGGTGTATAACTCTTTTCAGGAGCGTGATATCAAGTTGTGATATTAATTTTAAAATTAATATCTCAAAATCTATAACACCTAAGTATAGAGAATATTTAATAAAGTGCCTTTCAAATTTCACATAGAATCCAAAAATGCAATAATATATAAACTGTCCCATTTAAAATAAGACAGTTAATGTCGACTTCCGGTATAATCTGAAGTGCCATAAAGTTCTAAATATTTTAGCTGTGTTGGCCCTACTACCTTTGCGAGGTTGCCAAATTTTCAGATTTATCGGATCAGTACTTTCAGAGATATCGATAGTGCGATTCCTGGTGAGGTACCCTGTATATTACTCACTACATTCACATGGAATTTGATATATACAATTATTTGTATCTTGATCCAATTATTAATTGACTAATATTATTGATGATTGAACTATTAATTGATTAATTTATTTTAAAAACAATACATATAAAACATCAGCAACTAACTGGGAACATCAAAAAAATTATCCAAATATCTGTAGAAAAAAAACAGCATACAAATATAAATTAAAGGAAAGAACCTATATTGAACTTATTGCTGATGATTGTATCATGTCCAAATGGTATCATTCCTTTTCATTTTCTTCAAATACATTACCAGAGAAAAATTTAAAATTACATAATGGTGGATGCAAGTAGTAAAGTGTTCTTCCAATTTAAAATTCTTCATTTGGTTATAGAAAGGTATTTTCAAATATTTATGTTACTATAAATTTATAAATAAGTATCATAAAATATTTATAAAGTTAACCAAATTATTTTTGGGGTAAACTTGAAAAATTTCTTGTTCAAATATCTTATGAATACTTCAGTTTTTCTGCTTTTTATTATTTCACAGGTAGCTCAATTCCAAAACAATTCTTGATGACCATATAGTTATAATCTTATTGTCTATAGTCCAAATATTTTCATTTTATTTATTATAAAAGATTATTTTATAATAAATATGTATTTTTTAAAATAAAAATTCATCTTTAAATCATTTCAAATCCGTGTTGGTTAGATATCTATGACATACTCTATTTTTTGAGGGAAAAATACAATGATTTTGAATAATCTTTATTCAAAATAAATTAAATTATACATTCGTATCAGAAATGAGATCAAACGGAAAGAGAGGTCCACTATGTTTCAGTCTAATGTGTGCCTTCATATTGTCTTTTCGAGTGAAGCACTGTTGGCACTGTGGACACTTGTTAACTTGAGGCCGGTGTATGGCAGAATGGTGCCATCTGTTCGTCACCTTTTTACCACAAATTCTACACGAGTACATTGCAGGAGTATCTATCAGTTTCTCAAACATCCCACAATAATCGGTCGAGGGAGCTCGAGTATCCGTAGATGCCGTAAGGGTTTTCGATTGTTCTGATGGATGGTATGGTTGGCCCATTGCCATCTGTTCCTGCCATTTAGCTGGAACAGAGAGAGGACCATCATCACCATCTACCACAACAATATACGGCAAGATTGCAAACTACTTTTAATAATAATTGCTTACAATTATTGCTCTTGAGTTTTGTAAAATTTTTTATTCTATTTTTGTACATTATAAATAGGAATCTGTATTTTATGCCCCTTCTGAAAAATATCTCTTGAATTGGTTAATTTTTTGTTATGAAAAACACTTAATAATCGTTTACGTTACATATTTCCTCTAAATTATGATTTTGAATATTTTTTTATTCTACTAAGTTTCTATATTTAACTGGTAGCCTTTAAACATTTGTAAATAATGTGTTACTTCAATCCTCCTTCATACGATGTTATTTAGTTGCGGGAATTCAATTGATAAAATTAACATGAATTGTTTTAAGCAACAAAATTGCCACGGTTCGCGTAATTATTCTAGGGTTTAGCAATTCATTCGCTTGATGTGATGAAGAGACTGTTTCAGACAGTGCTACTAAAATATGGTTAGTTCATAAAATAAGTACAAGTCTGAAAATATGATTTTATATGTAAATAGTATATTTCAGCAACCAAGGTCTGTTTCTTACAAGTGAAACAAATTCAGATGAAAATTTAAACATGTTTCTCAACAAGAAACATCTCCTTCATGAAAGATTCATAATTAGAAACCAAAAAGCTGATGGCAAAATTATTAAATTTGTAGAATTCCACTGCAGGTACTTTTTAAGTACCTAGTGTTTATGGTTAATCAATAATCTTATTGGAAAAATGTATTTGACAGATTTTATAAATAATCATTGATTAAATAGTAGTATAAAATAATAATAAAATTATACATTTTCATTAGTATATTTAACTAAGTATACAACTACAAAAACATGCTTTAGTTTATTTAATTCCTTAAACATATTACCTTACTGTACCGGACAACTTATATCTCGATATTTATAATATTTATTGATTAGTTTCACTTTGTATTGATAAAAGACAACTACAATAATTACAATCTGCGACCCGAATTATAGCGAGTATAGTGTGAAAGGATCCCTATTTCATAAGCGCGTCTGGTAGGAAAGGGCCAAATTTTAAAAAACATAAATTTAAAAAAATATATTTAAATAGGTTAATTAGGTATTTTATCAATACTAGAAAGTCAAGTTGTTCCTACACTTGCTTCCATAAAAAAAAAACAGCCACAAAAACAATGTAACAACTGACCTCACAATTAATCGTCAAACAGAAATTGGCTACACGGTTGGCTTACAGGAAAATCTGTATGCTGTCGTCATGTAAGTGCGTATGCTCCAGTATTCGACCATTATTTCATGAATATATTACGATATTATCCAATCACGCTGCTTATTTTTTAAAATACACCTATCATATTGCACCTCATAGTTGCACCTCCATTAAATTATAGTCTAAATCACTATACGTAGTGAACGCCATATTAAATTTATATATACAATGATTATATTGGTTAGATTATTTTATCTGGTGAATAGTAAAAGCTCTCGATATTATTGATGAGTCACTCTTTATAATTTTACCTACAGACTATAATAAATATTATTTTAAAGAAAATTTAACACGATAATTTGTTGTTTTTAGGAATCAAAACCTTGCATTTATATAATAAATAAAGTAATTTATTTGAAATTAATGAATTAATCTAAAATACACCCATCCATTATTAGCTAAAATAATAAAATTGTTTGCCTCTAATTCTTGTATGGAGGCACATATTCAGTGCCTACATACAGGGGGCTTTCACCGTTTTTTTTTTTTTTTTTTTTTAATGAGAACTCTTTCAGTTGTGGACAGTTATTTGGTAAAAAACCACACTAGGCTTTGTTTTATCGAAAAATGTTACTAATACAAATTTTTAGAAGTTCCATTTTGGAAAATTTCAAAGATGGGAATATCATGGGAAGAAATAGTCAAGGCAGGGGAAACTGCTTGGAAACTTTCCGGATAAATTCCTAGGGAATATTGACAGGAATCTTAAATTTAATTGACAGCATAACCTCAAAAATAGGAGTTTTTGTTGGTTTATAAATGTTTATTTTATAATCTCTTATTTTTTGTAACATTAAATTATACAATAATTTATTTAAATGTAACAAGTAAATAGAAAAATTATTAGAAGAGGCTGCAGGAGTATTATAAAAACAAATATAGGTAGATAAGTAGATACAGCTGTTGAATAATAGTTATTTGTTTATTATAACTGTTATAACAAAAAGGTGATTACTAAGTGTATCATTTATACATATAAAACAGCATTCTAATAAATTAATGGACATTTAACAATGTAATTATAACACAAAAATTGGAAAACTATTAAATATTTGGTCATTTTGGAAAGCTCATATTGTGTAGAACACAATACTAAAGACAAACAATTTTCAGTTTTGGAATATTTTGAATGGAAACTTTCAGGGAATACTTAAAATTTCGGAATTTCTCCATCTCTAGGAAAACTATTAAATTTGAGGGGGTTACAAATACATTGATATAGGGTTTGTTGAATATACCTTAAAGAGTATTCCATAAGAGCAATGTGTTGGAGAAAGACTTTGTAGCCTCTGTGATTTAGCAACAAATCGATATTCCTAACACATTATGCTTATGGAACAGTTTTTAGGGTATATCTCCCTCACTATTAGAGCTAGATTCATCAAACCTTACATCAATGTATTTGTGAGAGGACATTCTATCTAAATCTGTAAAAATACACAGGGCGTTCCGCATAAAAAATAGAAATTGTGGAAAACTTCTATTTTTTTGTACACCCTGTATAAATTAGTTATATAAAATGTGTCACCCTCAAAACAAAAATTGACCTGACCAAGCATTTTCCATTCTTTGCACTTAAAATGCAACAAACTGCACTCAACTCTTTTTGATGGGTCAGACATATGCATATTCTTTTGTTTCAATTTTCTAACAGGTATACAATATCTGTAAATTAAAGGGACGAAAACATTATATTGTTAAAAGTTATCCCAGACAGAAGTATGCAAATATTACATATAGGGATATAACTTTTTACAAACCAAAATATGCATAAGTGAACTTAATTATAATGAATTCTGTTAATTATTTCAAACTATCACAGTAGCATTTGTCAAGATGAATTAATTCCAAAATTCCATCTTTATTCAGAATTTATTTTGATAATGAAATAAAATTATTCCGTTTATTTTGATTCTCGATGCCATATGTAACACAAGTTTATAATAATATGTCTTTGCCGTCTTTTTTTGTTAAGTACTTCCCCAAATTATATACTTCACATCCTGAAAATAATTAGACACAAGTGGACATAATCTGAAAATTAAACTCAATTAAAAGATGTTATACTAAAAAAATAGCTGTATTCACAATCACCTTAGTTATTTTTAACTGGGCTGTTTAAATGTTTAACCAATCAGCAATAAGGGTTTTTTATAAAGATGATATTTGATTGGATCAGAATTATTTTAACAGGCCTCTTAAATATAACTTAAGCGATGGTGAATACGCCCCCAAATGGTCTAATTTCAAAGCTGTATTTAACCTATAGAAGAACTATATGTGTAAGGTTATATATACTTACATCTCATATTTTTCCATATTATATCACTGCACGTTTAAACATTACACTTTATTTAACAACACCACACTAGATTTATATAAAACATTCATTGAATGTAGAAGTTAAAATATAGTAATAAATTGCTGATAGAAAATATGTAGGCAAACTGAATAAAATATATTGAACAGGACTTAATGAAAATACTCGTATATACAAAAAAGCATTAATACCCAAAAACATGCTACAAAACTGTAACTACATACTGAAGCCTTGTCAAGTTTGTTGATACCATTAACAGGATTTGGTACCACCAGGTACGGACCAGGTAAGTTTGAAAAAAATTTACAGGTTATGTGAACAAATTAATGTTACTGCTATCAGTTACTGACTTACTAATAAATTATTTTGTTAATATAAAAATCTTATTCACTTACGGTTCTGCTGTTCAGCTTTTTTTATTTTAGATTTTGCAAAGAAAAATTAGTACCTACTTATATGAGCACTAAAACTACATATTTTTAATTCAAATTATTATGCAAACATTATTCTGCATACATAAATTCAATAATAAAATTTTTTAATAGAGGTTTTCTGTTATATAGTGAGGACATAAACTCCGCCCCCCCCCCCTCCTCTAATTTTTGAACCACTGGGTAGCTTGTGATGAAATTTGGAACGATAATATATGACTAAATTCTGCATTTTTTGACACATCAATGACATCTCTGAATGTCAAAGTGACAGCTGGGCGCGGAATAGGAACATTTTTTTAAATGAAAATGGGGGTCAAGTAATAACTCATTTTGAAGCTATTTTTATGCTCAAAACATCCCCCAATTTTTGAGAACATTTGGTTCAGTAATTTCCAAATAAAAACCAGTAATATCGATTTCTGTTATATTATATTTTTACATACATATTACAAATTATTGTAAATTATTCAAAGCAGAACAAAAATTAAAAGTAAACAAATAACAATAAACCATCCCTAACCTAAAATAACCTAAATAAAAAAATTATGAAATAATTTAAATTAAACGTAGAGACAGAAACAAATTTAGAAAACACGTGTTACTTCAAAACATGTTGAAAATGACCACCATGAACCTCCTGACAAATAAATGTTCCAGGGGTAAGTTCTACTATAAAGATTATGTGGTAAAAAGATTATGTTATAGACTGATATTACTGGTTTTTATTTGGAAATTACTGAACCAAATGTTCTCAAAATTGGGGGATGTTTTGAGCATAAAAATAGCTTAAAAATGAGTTACTACTCGACCCCCATTTCCATTTAAAAAAATGTTCCTATTGCGCGCCCAGGTGTCACTTTGACATTCAGAGCTGTCATTGATGTGTCAAAAAATGCAGAAGTTAGTCATATACTATCGTTCCAAATTTCATGACAATCTACCCAGTGGTTCAAAAATTAGAGGGGGGGGACGGACCTTATGTCCTCACTGTATAATGATATCGGTCAGTCTTTTGTATACATTAAGATCTGTATTCTGCCCTGTTAAAGATAAATGTCGTATAAGTAATTTGAAGAAATACTGAGTACAATTGTGCCATCTTAAGTATTTTTGTTTATTATGAAATGGTATTGATGTGTAGTTATTTTCGAATTCTGAGTGTCAAAATTACAACCTATGAATTTTTTAGACTAGGCTCTATTACTTGTGAAGAATTCTGGAGGCAGAAGATTATCAGTTTTGTCTACATTCTCCATAGTATCATGACTAATACATAAAGTCCTACTCTCTGGTGAACATAAGTCTTTTAACGCTGACCACTAAAGTCTTTTCATTTATTGGGAGCAGCTTTGAACTAAAAACGTGGGTTTTTCATTTATAGAACCCTACAACAAAGATCTACTATATCAAACTGAAGCATTTACTTTTATTCTAACCACCACAATATTTTTGTGATGATTATGCAAACAAAACATAATTTATTTTTGCTAATACATATTACAGAATACTCAAAAATATTATAATTTCATGAAAATAATTTGTCGACTCCAAATTTAGATAAGCCACTTATTGAGTGGACTCAACGTATATAAGAACCCTTGTCCTACATGTATAACCACTAAATATATTACATAATGTTTCCAGGACAACCCTCTGTTAATATTATTTTTTATCCTACAGTCAGAAAACGTGAGCCTTTTCGTGAGCCTTTAACGGCGCGAAAGTAGGCATTTCACGTCTAGGTGCGATTTTTTTTTAACTTTTCTATCAATAGGTGGTGCCTCCATTATCTGTCATCGTAGCGTCATTTAATTTCACATTAAAAAGTAATTTTAAGTGAACACATAATTATTGTTACCATTAATTATTAAATAATGGACGAGTCAAGTATTCCGGGGACATTTCAAGCTTCTGAAAGTGATGAAAGGATGGAAGAAACTGTATGGAAGCTTTACTTGTCAGAGAACCTCCAGAAGTGACATATCATCATGAATATGATGATTTAATTTCAACAACAGTTTCAGAACAAACCCGGCTATTGAGTTTATGTGAATAAAGCATTGCTTTTGTTGATAGCACTATTCATAATCCTGTATTTTAATATCAATATATCAAAGAACAAATTTTTTTTGTAGATTATTTATTGTTATATAAAAAAGATTGACGTTTATGATTTTTTTCTTCTGTAGGATAAAAAATGTTGTGTGCACCATGGCGGGAAAGTGGTCTTCCAGAAGTGGCCAGGCTCAGCTTCGCCTCGCCTGTCCATTTCTTTTGTCAGCCGGGAAAACATTCACTTTCCCGCATAGGTACACAATATACTATTACAGGTGGTATATTTCAAACAGAATTTTTTGATGAATCAATATACAGAATGGGTTAATAGTATGACAAGTACAATAACTATGTTATCATGGAAAATGGAAAAAATATTAAATACAGTTGTTATAGGACATTAACAGAACATCTTTTTAAAATTAGTTTGGAATCTACAAGGTGTTTTGATTAACAATGGGTAAAGTAGAAATTATTTTTTTAAGTATAATTTCTTCAAAAAACAAATAAGTATAAATGGAACAATCTTGTATATTTTTACACTTTATGAAATGCCTGAAAAGGCATAAAATTCTAAGTCGAACGATGTAGTTTACCATATACTTAAACCCAGCTATTTCGGAGAAATCGACATTGTATACAAATTTTGACGGATGCAAGTGGATTTATGAATTTTTATGCATAAGAAGTAATCAGTTGATTTTTGGGACAAGATAAAGGACATAAGGTGTGTAGGTACTTGCTTTCAGAATTATAATAAATTCGAAAATATCATTCAAGTGTTCCATTTTCCATCTTACATTTTACAAATTTCAAGTCACGAAAACTTTTAAATTTAAAATAGAACACGTTGTATTATGTTACATAGTTATTGAAAATTAAGTTAATTTTAGTCAGTCAGTTAAGTTAAGTGAAAAGTAGATAATTTTCTCAAAATATCTGTAATATCTGCAAATATCTCAAAAAATTGTAACCTCCTCAACCGCTATAATACCTGGAACATATTAAATAGATATTAATTTTGTATAACTTCAGTAAGTACTCCAGTGATAATGAATTTAAATTTATATGTAAAGATAAATGAAATAGCTCCCTTCATCTTTGTAGTTCATATTTAAATGAAAACTAAATTTAGGTTTTTTTTATTATTTTACTGCTTCTCTTTAATATTTACTGTTTACTTTTTATGTTGTATGTTTACTTTTTGTTATTACCAAAAATTACTATTGCTTTATTTTAATTTTTTTAAGTTTATTTTGATAAACATAATATATTTCTATAAATTTTATAGAGATCCGACTGTTACAATAAGTGTTAAGTTGTTTTTATAATAATTTAATTATTACTGCCAACCAATTATAAAAAAAGAGTATATCTTCCTTTTATTGCTAAAAAACATAGCACAACCTGTATATTTACTTCTTAGATTTACATATATTTGTCGCAATATACCAAGAGTTAAAAATTGACAAGGCTTTTCTAGGTAAGTATCCATCTACTAGAATGCATGAAAGTATGAACAAAAAAAATGGTAGAAGTAAATGAAAATAAAGCAAAACATGCGAGCCATTTTCTTATCAACACTTACCATCTATAGTATCGGTTATTTCAGGAGGATGTACAGGTGGTGTTTCGTTATCCTGTAGTTCTGCTAGCTGATGCTGACCCAACAACTTGGTCTCATCTTGGTGAACACTTACACTTCCACCCTATTTATAGAAGACATCATATACATTATTATCTGATTTTCAGTCAAATTTTTATATGAAAATTAATTGAAATTCAATAGTGCCTAAATATTAAGCTGAAATAGTGTTAATATAATCTTCGCCTTTAATAGAATAACTTTACTTTTTCCATGATCGTGGTCTTAATTCAGACCACATAGGCATGTAAAGTAACTTAATTAATTATTCACACATTTAAGTATCTCGCCAAATAATTAGCATCACAAATTGTGTTATAATAATAATTTCGAATAATTCCACAGACGTTTGATTGTATTTACCTGCCTTTTACTTAAAAAAAAGTAGGGTTTACATTCAAAAACCAAACAATATAGATGAGCTGAAGGAAATAATAAGAGATGAAACCAGGGCAATAACACCAGAAATGTTACGTAATGTAAGGGACGAAACCTATTATAGATTAGGATGTTGCCAACAAGTGAATGGTGTACATTTTGAGCAATTGTTACGTTGAAAAGTAATTAAACTTAACAATTACATTTTAATGTTATGCAACCCTCAATCTCTTGAAAAATATTAAATGTGATCAGTATGCTGGATTCGTGTTTCTGTCACCTTTCCAATGAGAGGTCACACGCCATTGTGTTGCATTTGAAAAAACAAAGTTGGGGGTGGTTTCCGCTCTCCCTGAAGGGCTATATTTCGCATATTGCTTGGAAAAGGTAGGTAAATAAATTGAAACATTGACATATCTCGGGAATTTTTCAAAAAATTATCCAGCTTCCCTAGTAGTGAATTTATTCCAGTTAAAGTCTTCACCCTGTATATATAAAAGATCTGCGATAATAAAGGTTGCACTCCCCCACCTTTATGTGTTAAACTAAAGTTATATGTGGTGCAAGAGGCTGGTAGTAGTATCCACCTTATGGATTTGAAAACAAATGTTCAAGTTGCAATTAAATAATCCCATCTATACATTTAACTGTTATTGGAATTACTGACCTGATGCAGTTACCATCTAAATTTTATCAGTTTTAACACAAATGAAATAGATAATCCAACTAAGAAGCAGTTGCTAACTAAATTATATCAGTTTTAACTTAACACAAATATTTTCATTCAAACTTAACATACACAATCACCATTATATAATCGCATTCATTATACTTCATAACGACTTTTTTTTGGGGTAACCTACAAAAGTCTGTCTTGAAACTGAATTTGTGGTCATTGAACACTTTTTGTCTTCCTGTGTTAATTTTTACAGGTGGCATATTTACAAAAAAATGTTTTATATGAATCATAGAGGTATACCAGAGATAAGTTAATAAAGCCTTGAAAAATATGTTTTTATTGTCTGTCCCCCTCACATCTTGAACCTTGTGTCCCGTTTGGTTAGAACATAATTTAAAAATATTGTCGATGACGTAGTATTTGAAACTAAAGCTATTTAGTTAAAACTGTCATATTGAAGCTAAAACTTTCAATTGTTTTGATTATCAATGTCAAAAGATGACATAAAGGTCGGTTTCGATCAGGTTATTATAAGAGTTAATGTCGGTTGATCTTTAACTGTGCCCCTAAGTAATGAGGTTTTCCAGATTTCCCTCATTCCAGACCTGAATAGTGGTTAGGGCTTACCAACGTATATCGTTTTTGAGATGCAATTGCGGCCTACTGTATATATGCCAGCCTCTCTTCCACAGGAGTAACAGACCTTCGGGCTAATCTTTGTGAGCTGATTACAATGAGGCAGAGATATGATTATTTAATTCTTTCCAATTGTATTTAACATACAGGGTGTCCCAATAATACAGGGTGTTTTGGTAAAAAAACGCTTTTATGAAAGTGGAAGTAATGCATATTTTAAAAATATTTGAAACATACCTACAGGAAGCTCAAAGTCCCTTCAAAATTGACAACATAGAGGGTGTCTTAATAAAAATTTTGATGTCACGTGATTGGAATGAATAAAGTTCTTTTATACCAGAAATAGACAACACTTTCGACTGTTTAAAATAACCAAATTTCAAAATCGTAGTTCAAATAGTTTTCGAGATATCGACTGGCAAAACTTCGCGGGCCACCCTGTATATGTATCGTTTTTGATAAAAACCTTTGAAATTTACATTTTTCTATTCTCAGAAAACTCGTATGTGTTGTGGTTCGATGACAGAAATAAGACATTTCTAAATTTAACAAAAAAAAAAAGTGTTGCATATTGTGTTTAATAACAATTACCTGAATTTCTTTTTAGTGTGATAATTTTTTATTTTTGGTTAGGCAAAACTAGCAGATGTTCATTTTCTAAAATTTTTATATTTGAGAGTAGAAAAATACCTAATTATTGAAGAATATTAGAATACATTTTTATGGACTTTTATTTTTTTCTTTTATATTTTCTGGTACTGGATACTGGTACCTGGTGAGGTATCTAATTTAACTAAAAATAATAATTATATTCAGAGATAACCCTTTATTCAGAGGTTAATCGTCTATGGTCTGGCTAATTAATTAGTGAGATATGTTTATACACTGCTCCAAATAGTGTTGAAACTGTAAGAAATATGAAATTGGTTAAATTAGAGGAAAGCTGCTCTTTCTGATAACCATTCATAATACGTTTACAGTACTTACTGTTATTGTTTACAGCCAAATTACTAATTGTTTCCGAAATATGAGGGAAAATATGAAAAATGTCGAAAACTACTTCTCTTTATAACACTAAAACTAATGATGTGAGTGAAAAAGATTTCTTTTTAGTATGAATTATTTTAAATATAAATATTTAACTCTTTAAAAAGCAAATATCTTTGAAAAGTAACATATGGCTTAAACAGATCGTGGAATCATTTCTGATTCTTTAGTAAAAATGTCATTTCTGTCATAAATATGCTTTAAATTGTTGCGGTTTAACAAATGTCTTGCAACGGTCAAGATTTTCGGCACCACTCGTAAAAACGCTGGGAATGTAGCAGTGATTAGTAGACAAAAGCACAAAAGCCCAAATGTGGAGGGCCATAATAAATCCAATAGGTTATAAACGAATTATGTGGCAACTAGAAGTTTCTCGATATGTTGTATGTAATGTGCACAGGTCGACCTGGATTTTTCGGGGAGTTTTTCCAGGAATAATATTAGTTTTGGAGTAAGCCATAATTCCTTTCCACTTTGGGACGAGGATAATATCCACGGGTTTTAAGTAATTAGTTAATAAGTACCATATTCATTGGACAGTGTGACAGAAATATGTCATGATTTGGGAGATAGACAATAGACAGAGGGGAGGAATGTACTTTAACATCCAATGGGATTCGTGTATTTGAATTTTAAAGACACGAAACTTTACTTGGAAGCCTATTTATTCGCCTTAAGAAAAGTTAGTCTCGGTCGGCACGGCTTCAGAACTGGTTGTTTGTATTTATTTGCGGCTTTTCCCCATAGTATGAGGGCAAACCACAAAGGACGGGTGAAGTACGTTTCTCGGCCTCAAACTAGGCGCCGTTAGTTGTTTTGTATGGAGTCATTCAGATTTAGGGTTCCTCAGTGTTGCATACATTCATTTTCTTAGATTAAATAGTAATCCAGTATTTTGTATGTCTCTTTTGTTTAGGTTTTTAAATTCCATTCTTTTGTTATTAAAAACCTTTGCCTAAAAGTGCCATGTTTTCATGCAAATACACCTCACTACCATATCTCAAACCCAGCGGCAGAGAAATTGATTCAGCAGTAAAATTAAGACTCTCTCTCGAGATGAATGAATAACCAAGTTTCGTGAAGCTTGTTATTTATCTGTATGAACTGCGTTAGTGTTTATTTGAATAGCAAAATATATGGTAAAATCACTAATAATCACACTAACTAGTAATTTAATATCGTTTTCGCTTATAATATCCCTAGTGCTTAAATTATTTCCGGAAATTTTTCGAGGTCTGAACTGCGTTAGTGTTTATTTGAACAGCAAAATATATGGTAAAATCACTAATAATCACACTAACTAGTAATTTAATATCGTTTTCGCTTGTAATATCCCTAGTGCTTAAATTATTTCCGGAAATTTTTTCGAGGTCATGAATATTTTCTTAAAATATTCATGAACAAGGAAACACTTTCGGTTTTTAATTTAAGCTCGTGGGATATTCGTTAAGAAAATTTCACACCATTACTTTATAAATATTATGACAAAATTAAACATTTTAATTATGAATGACAAAAATCCATTCTTCATACTGAGCCATGAACAATAACTAAAATTTTTTATGGCTGTCAAGTACGGTACCTTGGTCAAGTTCCACCACTTGTTATTTGTGTCATTGTGTTTGTGCAATTTGCTGACTTATTAGATTGTGTTTTTGAAAATGTTCCGCTTTGGAAAGGAAATATTTATTTCTGATCATTATTCTGAAGTACTTCCAGCATTATAAATATTATGCTTAATAAAATGTGAATTTTCTTAGTGAAATAAAATGTCATTTTCTAACATTAGTTATATAAATATTTGATAAATAACTTAACGACATCTCATATATTATTTTTCTCTTATTAACTTGAATCTACTAATATTAGTGGAACATTATTTATTTTTGATAATAGATAATATGCAAAATCTCTTAGTGAAATAACATAACATTTTCCAAGTTGAGTTACATGAACTTTTTATAAATAACTTAAAAACATATTATATTTTTGTTTCTTATTAACTTTGATCTACTAATATTGGTGGAACACCATTTAATTTTGAAAATATTACTTAAATTCGAGCATAGGAAATGTATTCATTCATTCAACTCCCGTGTCTTTATTTAGACATTTTAAATGACAGAAAAAATTCCACTTATTAATTTCACACAACGTTAAAAATGTCCGCAAATTTTTTGGGTTGGCATGGTAACTGAACAAAAAGAATTGGATCTGATTGGTTAAAATATGGCGGTTTGAAATTTTCACTATAATACGCATTTTACCTAACAAATTTCCAATTCTACCTCACTTGATATAAAATTATATTGTTATTTTTTAACACACATTCGTTTCAACACCTCAAAAAACTGTTTTTTCTGTACTGTCCCATGTTTACTATTGCATGGTCACTACGATCATGTGCAATCTGGGAAATGCGTAGAACTAGAACATAGTACTAACTAGGTCTTAAAACCAGGACATAATCATGTGAAAGCAAAGTTCTTCACAGAAAAGAACTGTAGAAATGCTAAGCGTGAATAAATCTCGGCTTCAGAACATCAAAGGGCTCACAACATAGCACTGCCTTCTATAATCTAAGATTGTTAGAAACTCTGGTATGTCAGATCTGCAAACGATACCGCGCTGCACACTATCGGTGAATGAGAAGAAACCATTTTTGGAACCTTATGAGCTAAGGGAAATTTCTATATTTAAATATATTATTGCATAAACGGCAAAAGGTAGCCTTGTCTGGCAAGTTACGAAAAAAAAAAAACTGGTATTTTTATTTATATAAATATATAATTAAAAATATTTATTTTTAATACGTTTGTATAAACCATGTAACTACCATATAATATATTTTTAGGTAGGTATAAACGTCACTCTCTGACATCTTTGATAATAGCGTACAAATTTAAAATCTGGAAAGATGAAGAACCGCTATTATTTGTTATTTCTTGACATTAATTTATCTTTTATTGATGTTTGACTGGGTCCTGCTAAGAATGCCTTATATACTGCTGCCACAGAAACAAATACTACTACCAAAGTTTCACATTTAAATTCATTACAGATTGGATAAGAAAACTGCAGTAGTTACTAATTTTTTTAACCATTTTTCCAAATTAGAAAAATAATCGATTAAACCGTATTCAAATTTAGTTATCCTTAATCTTTCGAAAATAAGTTGTATTGTACAGTTAGTTGCCACAACACTATCTATCAAATAAAAGTCAAAATATTGAATGATTTATATTGAAAACTGTATTTAACAATAACTTTACTTATTACTAAACAATATATCATAATGCTAAAATAATAAAATTTTTAATATTTACCATAAAATATACATTTAAAAAATACTGGGTCCAACAACAGGATTGAACGGTTTTGAAAAGATTGTCATGGAAAAACAAATGAAGTCATGTTTCTCAAAGTGCGATTTCCTTGTTCTGTCAATTTGGCAATTAAGTGTGTTATGGCTAATTGCAATTATTTTGCAATAGTGTTTTATTACTACACAATCTGTAGTACAGATACAAAGGTGCTTTCGCAATGATTTTCATGTGCTACGCCGTGGAACGCATTCCAGTAAGAAAAGACGATTTTAAGATGGGTAAGATGTTTTGAAGAAGCAGGCAGAGTAATATCAAAATTTCTTGGTGGTACTCGTACCATTAGTACTCCAGAAAATATTAAAAGATTCAGATTCAGTTCAGTGAAGCCCAATGCGTTCTGCCGGCAGGCATGCGATTGCTTTGAATATTTCGGATCGAAGCTTAAGACGCATTTTGCATGAAGACCTACGTTACTACGCAACCTACTATTACTTGTTGGAATGCGTTCCTCTGCGTGTCACATGAAATTCATCGCGAAAGCGTCTTTTTATCTGTACTACAGAGTGCGTAGTAATAAAACACTTTACCACAAAAACAAGTTGGTTTATTTTCCAATTAGCCATAAACACACATACTTGTCAAACTGACAAAACCAGGAAATTGCACTTTGACCAACATGACTTCACTTGTTTTTCCTCGATAAGCTTTTCAAAACTGTCCAATCCTGTTGCCGGACCCAAAGCATATTACTTTCAACAATCCTTGTATGTGTAAAATATATATTTGAGACATTCAAAATAAAACTCTAGCAAATTTAATTACCCCTCTCAATAACACTAGCCTTTTTATATCCAAAAATAATAAAAAAAAATACAATTCACTTTATGCAACTTTCTTTGCCCTGAATGTTTTACAATAAAAAATATTAAAATCACAACCAATCTATTCTATACATTTATCACATACATTTCTAATGACCGACAAAGGCGACATAATTTTCTAAAAATTATTTTTGTAAAAGACCTCTTTAAAGTCCTTTCAGAACTTATTAAAACATTTGGTCATTGGCACTTTAATATATATAGGTATGTTTATAGATATATAATATACCTATAAAATTGAAGGCAAAATCAATATGCCTATTATTAATAATTGTATTAAAACCATAATTTGATGTCCTTAATTTCCTTTATATAAAATAGCTTCTAATATAATAAAATTTTACATGCATCATTCAATATGTGTATCAACTAATAATTAAACTGTTGTCTGAATGATTCAATAAGAGGTGCGATTTAGTAGACTTTTTGTAATCAACAATACTCCCTATTTCCAAATCAAATTTGGCAGTACAACAATTGGATTCAGACTCAACTGAGAGATCTCAAATCTCAACTTATTACACAGTGAGTCAACGATCTCACTTTTCACATTATTTCAGTGTTAATGAATGTTTATGTTTTTCCTTTTAAAAACATCAATATAAAATTATTATCATGTCATATAGGTAATAGTAGTAAATTAATTATAGTTTGTGTAATTAATTATAGTTTTGATTTCTAGTGTTCCTGATTGATTATTACTTTTCTAATAATCTGTGGCTATTTAATACAATAAAGGAATTGTTAAGAACATCAAATTCCAATTGTTTTAATATTGAACCATTCTATTTAGTAAATATCTTTATGATATATTTCCTTTATGTTTTTTATAGATACTGTTTTTCGTAAAAGCAGTCTATTTTTTATTTGTACCCTGGTATTTTCACTAGTGACATAACAAAAACCATTCTATTTCATTTTGTCTGGTTTTATCAAAAGTGAAGGTGACCAGCGTCAAATATTTAGGACATTAAATCATATATTTAACAATTTATTTAATATGCTTGATTAAATAGTTCCTTGTTTATAACAATATGTTATAACACAAGATTATATCCTGTGTTAAATAAAAAAGTACTAGCATTTAAAGGGAATAAAGGAGAACTAGATGTTAAGGATATAGAATATTTTTGAATTTTTAATTTAAATTGTCTGTTATGTATACCAAACTTAGAGAAAAACACATAACACATCTTGAATTCACCTAATTTCTTTTAAACTAAATGTCAATATTAAAATTAAATGTATTGTACAAAGCTCTCCAAAAACTCCAAATCTTTGAAAACCTTTTGCAATGGCTAAAGTATTTAATAACTTTATCGATGCCGTTTGTTATATCTTTATCTAAATCATCGATTTGGATATATCCAGTACTAATCTATCTTTAGATAAAATGTGTAAAAAATTTCTTTTCTTTGAAAATACAGACAGTGTACTAATTAAATACATTAAGGGCTGTAAAAATAAAATTGTTATTTCTTTAAATTTTTATTTTATGCATTTCTTGAAATATTCCAACAAGGCATGATATGATTATACAGTTTATGTATATTATATATACATGTTAAAGATAATTGTAAAAGAGAGTTTGCCTTTTTTTAGTTTGAGAATTGCAACAGAAAACATGTTAAAAGTTTAAATTTTGCTTAGCACTTTTCCTTCGAACTCCATAATGGACATATTCCTATATTGATGGAAGTAGACTATCATTGTATTACAACAAAATTACACAAATTTAACAATTTGTAATGAAAACTGAAAACATTAAGAATATTTTGAAATTTAATACATCTGATTTTATTGTAAGTAAAAATGTTTTATATATCCATCGCAGGAGAGCATGTGCTACATTTAGGAAATTATAAATTGGCCTGGAACTCATTATTATATGATCAAAAACCTTTTAACCGCTCTGTATATCTGAGTGATATGTTATGTGGTACGATATTAATGATATGCCAGCTCAGTTGTTTTACTTGTTTGCCACTAGTAAAACCTAATCTACATTTATGCAAATAAGGCTAGTTATAGTGGATGCGCGTTCTGACAAATACGTCCGAACAAGTACGAATAAATGAAACAATAGACATACAATGCATGTGGTTATACTATATATGAATAGTTCTTCAGAATATGTACGAACGGATAGTCGTTCAAATTTATTTGATTTGTTCGTCAGAATTGTTGCGATTCAAAATGGATAGCGAAAAACTTACGATAACCCTTGTTTACGAAAACAGATGTTTGTGGAACATAAAAAACAAACAATATCATAATAGGGATATGTCACGAAAGACGTGGAAGAAGATTACTTGTCTTGATGCAAATATTTTGTTCACACATACTGATCTACGCTTTGTAGTTAGTAAAATTTTAAGTAAAAGATCATCTAATAAACAATAGTAATCATCAGCTAGGTCCTTTTTTTCAGAGAAAAACTATTTCGAATAGTGTACCTAAACCAATCTATCGAATGGTCTAATTCGTCAGATAATTTACGTACTATAACCACAACATTCTAACGAATATCATTCG
Source organism: Pogonocherus hispidulus (assembly GCA_963924545.1). NCBI lineage: Eukaryota > Metazoa > Arthropoda > Insecta > Coleoptera > Cerambycidae > Pogonocherus > Pogonocherus hispidulus. The sequence continues at coordinate 35,346,171 of OZ004700.1, read as the reverse complement.
GACGTATCCGTCAGAAGGATAGTTCGTCAGAACACGTATCCACTATAACCGTAGCCTTAAGTATTGTTGAGAAACTATAATTTTTTTTTCGTAAAAAAATTATAGATGATGATCAGTTTGAGTTCAATTATAGTATTAGTAAAAAATATTTCTAATTTTATGCGCACTAATAACCTATTTGTAAGTATTTATTACCCGAGTATTTTATATAAAAATTCAAATCTGACTAGTAAAAATTAAGTAAAACATTTATTACAATATGGCCTTAGATTGGCCATATTATTAACTATAGAATAATATAAACTGCAATTACATTGCCGAATTTAATTAAATAAAACATCTAATTCCCCTTTTCTAAACCTTTCGAGAGTACATAACACATTATAATATGTATACTTTCAAGAATATTTTTTGTGGTAATATTTAATATCATTATTAAAATATATCTTTATTAATTCAAAAATAAAAATAAGTTCTTAAAACTATGACTAGTTCTCATGTAGACTAAACCTGAGTGTTACTCAAAGAACAAGAACCAATTTTGTTCATACTCGAACCAGAATGGAATTCTCTCGCAACACACAATCTGTGCGCCTTACATTTGTCATGGTGGTTAACAATTTCTAACCTAAAGTTAGTACTGCCTTCTGCAAATGATGTACGGATATCAGGCATATCACTACTCCACTTTCTACAATATTTGCAAAACATAATATTCTGCACTTCATCATACTGAAGCCAGATATAAGACTCCAGCCACGATGCTCTAAAACGACTTCCTTTCCTGCCAACATTGGGTTTAGTCACAGTTGGCTTAGGGTTGCTTTTCTGTATCACTGAACATTCTTGTGATGTAGCAGTGGGCTTATTCAATTCGGGTGGTACTGGAAGAGGGGCTCTAGGATATAAAGAAGGCATGGCGGACAGGTTTATGTGCCCATGTGATCTGCCGTAATTATACTCAGAACCGAGTGGACGGTATTGTTGAAACTGGGTATCCTTTTGCTCTTGAGGCAATGTGCTGTCCACAGGTCTTATCGATATATTACCTATGGTAGTTTGGAAGATGATCCTATGTTCATTAGATGATTTTTCACTCACAGGTGGGGCATCAAGGTACTGACGTAATGTAGAAGGTTGTGGTATTGCGGATAAAGGCAACAGAGGTGGAGGTAGAGTTTCAAGGTCAGGGTCCCTCCCCCACGAATTTGTCTGTCAACAAAGAAGGAAAGGATATGTGTGAATGCCTGTCGCGGTTCACAGCATTTTCTGGTTTATTCATCTCGTAAATACATATTTTTGAAACAATTTTTATAGTTTTCTGGCTATTTGCCATGATGTATTTACGAAATTCCAAAATTTTTACATTACATCCCTTCCTTCTTTTGTAGGGGAGAGAAACTCTACCGAAAGCACTGCACATCACAAAACACTGCACCACGCATTTACACATATCCTCAGATAAAAGGTTTTGTAAACCACAGATATATTAATCATGTTTTATTACTTTTATGTAAAATTAGTATATTAAAGTTCATTAAATGTTAAATGTTTTTAAGTAAATTCATTAAATGTTACATTTATTACAAGTTTTTTGATAATAAATATAATCGAATTGTCCTAATGTCATTGAGGTAACATTTCAGGACTCAGTGCTGTCACCAATCTCCCACTTCAATTATTGTGTTCTTGTACAGGGTATTCAAATAAGTTTTTGATATCATTATTAGTATCAAAAATACAAAGCAAGTGTAATTTAGTCACTTCATTTCTTTATATTAATAAATACATTACACATCATAAACATAAATGACAAATACAACTTTCCGAATACACTGCATCTCAGATTTAATGCTTAAAAATTTCCCAGTCAGGTAGGAACAGCTTATGTGAACTTAAAATTCTTGATTCATAATAGGTACTATTGTTATTATTTTAGATACAAATCGTTAACTGCATATAGACTGACACCAATTTAATAATAATCACAATAACATCATGTTTACTAATGACAACGAACCGCATTCTTAAATCAATCTAAGTAGTTCATATTAATAATTAAATATTTATAGACAAATAACTAACAGCATGCTAAATAAGAAGTTAATGTGACAACATCTCATTTTATAGATAGAGCTAATTTCACGGCAATAAATCTAACCTGCATTTACAAATATTTACCCAAAGTGACAAGACTGACGAGTGTCTTGTGTCAAAATTATTTTGTGCTAATAATTAATCAAGGGCGGATTTAGCTTTTCAACATGGGGAAGTATCTCAAAGAACCTCATTTTTAAAAAATGTGAAATTAAAAATTATCTGTGCATTTAGATAGGTACGTTTTTCTTTGGACAAACATAAAATAGCAAATAGAAGTGTTTAATAAAATATCCTAGTGAAGTACGTTTATATTTTTTTTAACTATAATTACACGATTTTGCTTTTTGCTAATGTAAAATTTGAATTCATGCATGGTAAATCCGCCCTTGATAAGCATTAACTTTGCTTTTTATAATAGGGAGATTTTGAACACCTTAAATTTTTACCTTATCGTTATCACAAACGTTATACTGAGCACGCGTAGTACCAAAAATGATACTCTTTTTGGAACTGCACATGCTCAGAATAACAATAACGACGCGACGTGTTAAAATTTAAGGGGTTCAAAAACCCCCTAATGAATTGGATAAGTAACCATGCCATAATAAAATTTTATATAATTATTGAGGTTACTGACATATAAATATGGAAAATTTCGCATTGAATTATTTAATATTTCAGAAAAACGTTCTTGATCTGTTAATTGGGAGGGAAACGAAAAACTGCTGACATTTCTGTCAAACTTTTAGGTTAACTTTAACTTATTGTAAAACATACCCAAACTGATAACTAGTGATTTAACATCATTCTAGCGTTAACATGCATTTAAATGGTATTATTAATAGTTTTCACTAATCACGTTCTAGTCAGGTCTTAGAACATTCTAAGTTTTATTATTAATAAGGCTGTGAAAGATTTTATAAGGCGAATCAAATATTGTCACTAACCTAGTTGTGTTAAATAAGTATTTTTAAAGAAAAGCAGCAATTTATTTACGAGTGATTTCAAAATTTATTTGTCATAATTTATCCTTTGAAGTTCAGAAAACTTGACCAATTTATATCATTTATTTATTTATTTATTTCCATATTTTATTCATCAAAACGATAGGTTTCACAATTATTAAATCAGAAGATTAGAAATGAGTAGAATCAGTTAAAATATGATGAAAAGTAAAAACAGTATATTATTATGTTGATTCTAGATTCTAGAGTATTTATCACATTGTCGAACAAGATTTTGTTTAATTGTGGAATGTAGAAGTGCCTCCTAATCGGATATGCCCATATGCTATCTACAATTCAACAAAATTGTAATGCAATGGCGTAGAAAAAGCTTTAATAAGTTAATAAAATTTCGAGTTAGTATGACAAAAACTTGTATTCGTTTCATTGAAAATCATAGTCAGCTATAATTTAGTTAAGAGATATTTTTTTTCTCTTTTCAGTGATATATAATATGTGTGGTTCATTTACTCGTTCTTAACTATTTTTTATAGAATTTTTATTTTTACGGTTAATAGTTTTCATTTCGTTTTAGCTTAGTAGGTGTATATCTTTTGTTTGAAATTTAAGTATTTACAGTTCTAACTGCGTTTGTCAATCATATAGTGTCTCTGTAATTTATGCCGCTTATAATTGATATGTGAATAGTTGTTTAGTGAAATTTTAGCATAATTTTAAGTACCTATGACATTATCACATCAAACGAATGTATCACTCAACTATATTTAGATGAACTGCCTCATTATATATGTGCAGGGGTAACTTTAAGTGGGGGCCATATTTACAGGGGTAATGGTCCTAGTGGCCAAGAATGTTAATCTGAATTTATTATTTTGATTTTGCAGAAAATGGTTGTTATAATTTTTGTAAAATTTTGCAGTTAAATTTGGCCTTATACCGGCGCCACTGGCCGAAACCAACGTTCGACTCCGACTTTCAGTCGGCTAGTTGTATCAATGCGCTGAGCAGTGTTGCCTTTTATCGCACCGCCAATCGACTGAGAAAATGGATTAATGATAATGATTATGTAGAGGTATAGCATCGAGTTTATAATGTATAATTATTGTATAGTCACCATAAATAAAAAAGCCCAATTGTAATGATTAATCTAGATGTATAGCAACAATGTTATAATGTATAGTCATCATAAATAAAGAACAGCCCACTTTCTCAAGTTATTTTTGGCATTTTATAGCTCTTTTTTAGGTAAAATAATTATCTTTTCCTGCATTAAATCGTTGATTAACAGAATAACTATAACAAGATACGTAGCTTTACCGAAAAACATCTGATCTGGCAGGCGTCTTACAATGTGTGGGGTAAAACAAACCAAAAGAATCTTTGCACCGAAAATCGCAAACGCTACTTTACATTTAAGTAGGCTTTCTTGTTTCTCCTCTTATTAAATTCATCAGGCAACAATTAATTGTAATAAATGACTGTAACTATTTCTATGTTTAGACAGGTACTACCTACCCTCATGAACAAGGGAAATAGATTAACATCTAACGTGTCCTTTTTAGGCACACATACTAATAAAACTTTTCAGATCTGATGTAGTTAACTCACTTTTTAAAACTCTGCATTTTGAATGGCATTAATATTTACCATTGACCTAGTTTATTTATTTGCGAAAGACACAGGACAAAGTCACTGTCATTGAATTTTGGACATTAATTTAAATTTGAATGAATTAACTTAGATGTTGCAAAGTCAGAAACTGCCCAGTATAATGATTGCTATAACGCGAAGTACTAAAAAGTAAGTATTTGAAAATTAAGCATGTATATAAACTATACCTTCATACTGGTGGCAAGTATAATATAAACTGGTGTTATTTTTTAGTGAAAATGAAAGATACATGTGGGGCGGTAGGTTTGTGGTTGTGTTCGATTACTAGCTTTACTTTTCAGTGAAATTAAAAAAGTTTTTTGTGTAATTTAAGGAGATGTTTGGTTAGGTGTGCTGGTAAGTGTTTATTTTATAATTGCAGTGCCTGTGTGTGATATTTAAAATATTTATACCAATCAAGTAAAAGTGGATATGCTTGGAGCCATATTTCTTGTCAGGAGAAAGAGCAAGGGTTGCAAAAACGACGGCATGGCATGATTATCCTAACAGACAAACGCCAAACAAAAAAAATATTTGTTAGATTAGTTTAACATGCGAGAGACTATGGAAGCTTTGAACCTCACTATAATCAAGTCGGACGAGAACAAACAAGAAGAGTAAGGGATTTAGATCCAGAAATTCCAGATGAAGTAGAAGAAAATCCTTGAACTAGCACACGGAGGTTAGCTTTAGCACATGAAGTATCACACATGACTGTGCATCGAATATTGAAGATACCTGGATTGCATCCCTATCACGTTCAAAAGGTACAGACTTTGAATCCAGAAGATTTTCTGAGACGTGCTCAGTTCTGCCTGTGGCAAAGGACAAAATGTAATGAAGAACATTTTTTAAGATGCGTTTTATGGACTGATGATGCCGGATTTACCATAGATGCATATTCAATATGCATAATACAAGAAAAATTTTAGATAGATATTTGGGCTGGAATTGTAAATACATACAGTGGTTGGACCTTACAGAATGGCGAAAGCTTTTCTAAGACACATGCTGGATGATCTACTTGAAGATGTACCTTTAAATGTAAGAAGAAATTTATGATACCAGCATAACGGGGCACCACCCCACAGTGCACGAATTGTTACAGAATGGCTCAATGCACATCAAGAAAACCAATGGATTGGTTGTCTCTGGCCAGTACCTGGGCCGCCGAGATCCCCAGATTTAAATCCATGCAATTCTTATCTGTGGGGCCAATGAGAAGTTTGGTATACACGTCTTCCATTAACAATGTTGAAGAATTACGAACAAGAGTGGAAAACGTGGCCAACTACATAAGGAAGAACATGGATCTAGGCGTAAGACAGTCTATGTTGCGATGAGTTAAGAGATTGTTTTATTAATTTTTGTTGTTAGAGCAAATACATTATATATACGCGCTTTCGTAAATCCATCATTTCTCAAAAAGATGGAATTATTTCCATCACAAAACAGTAAAAGCCGTTCGTAAATTCAGCGATTGCTTTATGATGGGCTGTCAATTTTGTTCGTAAATTAAGCACAAAAGAGTATGATGTTCCATCAGAAAACCATCACTTTCATCATTAAATAGTTATGATGGATTTCAAATTTTGTGATGGAAAAAAGAGGGGGAACTGTCATATCATTAATTTTGAGGTTAGTATGTTGTTTTTTGTTTGGTTCAAGGGATGCAATTTTGATAAAAGCATAAAAGTAAGCACAAAGTACGTAGTAGATTTGTTAGTCACAATGGAGGGTAAACAAATTCCAGTGGATATTTTGGTTGGGGAGACAAAATTCTTACTCACAGAGATTCATGAAATGGACGTTTATGCGCATTGTCTCCATCTATCATTAAACCTAATTTCAGTTCGTAAATTAATCCTAACTGTCAATTGTTCTGATGGAATCACATGTCCAGCATAAATTCATCACATCCATCAGTTACGTCATTCATCATAAAACTGTGCTGAATTTACGAAAGTGCGTAATTATATAGTTACAGTTATAGTTTAAGAAAATATATTTTTATTTGTCATTACTGAATGGTACATTTTGTTATAGTTAAGGAAACCGAAAAGAACATGAGTAACTTTACTTTTGATAAGAATATAAACTATGTTAGAATATAGAAGAAAGAAAAAATATAGAAATAATATATTCTTATAAAGAATATATTTATGTCTACTATAAGATCGTACTTTGTTATGTGTATATGTATGTATTTATATATTTCTTATAATTTTCCTGTCTTGTAATTAAGTTTTCCTGTTGGACAGCGTACCAATAAATAAATAAAATAAAATAAATAAAATAAACAAGTTTTAAATTATAATTATATAACCTACAAACTGAAGGTGACGTTAAAATTTTCCCAAATAATATATCGTCAAATTTCACATCATAAATAAAAAATAATGGTTTTATTCAATCAACAACAAAAATATAACACAATGCATTTATTTCTGAATTTGAATACCCTGCACAATATCAAAAAACAATATTGACAAATAGCTATAAAAATTTACAATATGTAAAACGGTTATAAAAATAAACTTTTAATCCGAAAATAAATAAAAAAAAAATATAACTACATCGATTTTTACTTGGAGGTAACCATACATACCTTAACAATAGTAACGGTAATAAAAAATATACTTACAGTTTGTAATGCCTCCGACATTGAGTGAAAAGAGTCAACGAGGGAACTTGAATCATGAAGAGGTTCTTGCTTTATTATTGGCGAGGAAACACGCATATCCTCAGGGCCTACACTATCCCTATCGACCGGCGATATGGGATTTAACTTTGGTACGCTTGCGTTTGACCTTTGAGATGCCTGAAACAAAATATATTTTGAAAATTTTGCAATTACTATTGTGTGTAATTACAGTGATAATGCTTAAATAAAGTAACACATTTTTAGAAAATGATGACACCATACTGCATACTGCAGAAAGTGCTATGATTTGTTTTGTGACATCTCAGTTTGATTATAAATTATTGAAAATTTGTGTTGCAGTTAATAAGATGTCCTGTAAATTGACTCTGATAATAAAAAATAACTATATTTTAACTTTAACACAGGAAACTCATTTAGTGAAAAGCATTAGCAACAGTAAATAATTGCATGAATGCATATTGCTATTGGTTATCCCTAATTGAAGCCCCTCCACAACAATTGGTTGTTCCCTGTTATCACTGCATAAAGTTTCTTATTTTCAATGTATTATGGAATTCTGGAATCAGAGAAATGTAATTAACTTTTCAGGAAGATTAGCTACTTTTAAAAGAAAAAATATTTGATGAAAATAAAAATTGACGATCATCTTGTGTATTAAAGTTATAAACCAAACCAGAATAACTCTGGTCTGGCCCGGGCCACACCGGCCTGGAAGGTAATGAAGCTGCCAACTTTCCAGCCAGAAAAGGTGCTGCTTCTGAATTTGTCCAACTAGAACCGGCACTTAGCATATCCATAAGTATTGCCAAAGCAACTCTCTTGACCTGATGTAAATCCTTCAGTACTGGCAAGAACTACCTTGATTATTAGTTCATTCAAACGTGTTTATTATAAACCCTTCAAAAGGATAAAACAGCTAAAAAAACTGTTCGCAACTCCGAACTTTATTGACCTATATACTGGGCACTGTCGGTAAAAATATCAACCGCACAAATTTATAGAATAGAATAGAAAACAAACGAGTTGCCGCGTCAACAGCTGATACAAGTGTCAAACGTAATCATTGCGATTTAGAAAATTGTTCACATTTTGTCTCCAAAATCGCCTGATCTTAACCCAGCGGATTACTGGCTGTGGGGTTATTTTAAGAATTTGGTGTTTAGAACACGACCAACAACGTTGGAAGAATTAGAAAATTCTTATTAAGGAGCAAATTGCTGCAATTCAACCAGAAATGCTGAATAATGATGTGTACAATTTGGAGGAACGGTTGGTGATTATACAGCAGCAAAATGGACGAAGTATCAAACATTTGCGTTAACCATTGTTGGACATAAGAAATCCCATTGTTTAAGCAATCGAATTTCTTTTACATCCTATTAACTTAATATGTTAAAAATACATAATAAGCTGAATTAAATCCCTTACTTTATAGCCTTGTATATTTTTTTGAAAAACTCAAGACATTGAATAATTTCAAACATTTCCATATATTCTTTCACTAGACGGACTCATAGCTTTATCCCTCCTCTTCAAAAATAGTAGTAGACATAAAATTGTATTTGTTTATAACTCAAAAACAAAAGACAATCACAGAATATTATTTTTAACAAATTATTTTTCTCAAAAAAATAGCCAACCTTCGTGATAATAACAGCATCTCACTATCTATAGCAGCAACCGAAATAAGCCGAAATGCATTAAAAATTAGACACCCTGTGCAGGTGAAGTTCACAGTTACTAGCAATTAATAGTAATGGTATATAACTTATTCATGTATTGATGCTGCAATCACTTTGCTTGCATATCGCCTTCCACAAAATATAATTTATTTAGTATCAAGGTTTTAATCAAACTATAAACCAAATATTAAATTCCTTTATTTATTTATCTAATACCTCTATCTTTTAGGGACATCAGTTGTATGAGGAGTGCGTTGTTTTATTGAAATTCAAGTGTTTAAAACAGTTCCTGTGAACAAATTAAGAGCACACCAGATTACACGCCCAAAACTCTTTTCTCCTAAAGTAGGTGTAGGTTAATACAAATTATATAATATTACAAGTAATATTTAGTACTATACAGGGAGTTTTTAGTGTGTATTCATTCTATAACTCTGTTGTTATTAGAGATAGAAAAAAAATCCTTCACGGAAGCTGTTTGTGATTTTTTTTGCATTTGGCAAAAATATTGACAAGTATACAGGGTGCTCAGTTAATTCTGTACGGCAATTAACTTTTTCATTTTAAATGGAACACCCTATATATTATATTGGGTATAGCATACCCTATACCCAAACCCAGCAGTTTCAAAAATATTGGGTTAACGTTTAGTATAACTTTTTTCATAGATGAGATCTTCATTTGTTCTTTGGCATGTGGAAAGAGCATAAGATGTGCTACCTTCTGCAGTTAAAATTCAAGAATAATATACAAAGTGTTCCATTACTCACGTTACCCTTGGCCAATTTCAAACAGCGATAACTTTGTTATTCCAAATGAAACACCCTGTATTTTTTTACTTCAAGTTATGCGAAATTAAATTCTCTTTCTTCCAGTATAGCCATTGTAGGGGTTGAGGTTACAACTTTTTGAGATATTTGATGTTTTCTTCACATTTCTAATTCTTTTCTTAAAAATTAATGTCAAATTAGCCATGGCTAGAAACAGTAATGTTAAATTTTTTTATTTAATTACTACTAAGGGCCAAATGTACTGCACTAGAGCACTGAATGAACTGCTAAAGTAAAGTACCTACTTTGATGTGACTTTATTGGTTACACTACTTCAAAAAAGCTCACAATTTGAATAACATTAAATTTTCGGTGCATTCAGCCCTAACGGTTTTCTTATTGAGGCCTACTTATTTATGGACCTCTTGTCATACTTTTGTGTGTCATAAAGAAGATCGATCCTGCGTAGGGTGTATTTAACTTTAAAATTTTAATTTCTATTTTACATTTAAAAAGTTAATTGAGTAATGTATTTATTGCCATATAATGAGAAACCAATTAATATGAACGGCAATGGACAGAGGAGAACTTTAAGCCGGAGCATAAAAAAAATCTATTTATTTTTATAAACTACAAAATGGATATCCAACAGCAACAAAAATTTGTACCTCAAGGTCAAACACATCCTGTGCAGGATCAAGTGTTTTTATAGTACAAATATGTCACGAAAGTCCACTTACACATAACATCTACAAAAGTATAATATGTAGTTACTTTTTCCTAAGTATCTACGTATTTAAATACCTATTTATATCAGGTCTTTGCAATGGTAAGTAAGCTCACATATATTGCACTGATGAGATCATAAAAAGGTCGAAACCGGTCTGCAATTAGTGGCGTCCTACGATGTGTGGTCTGAGTATTTCCTCATAGTTTTCGTTGCAATCCGAATCCTTGTATTTTTTATTCAAACTGTGTTTAGACCAAAATACGGCAAATCTTGCTTTGTAATTCAGCGCTCGGCAAGGCATATAGCCAGGAGAATAGCTGTTTTGGCTTGATTTGTTTTAGTCCTTATGTAAATAAGGCGTTTGCAGATGGAGGATAGTCTTAATGATGTCCTTACTATTCGTAGTGATTTGTTATATGCATGCCATCTGACAGGTAGTAGAAAGATATATACCTATTATGATTAAATACTATTGATAAATTGAATCCTATTGACTGATGCCTAGTGATAACTGAAAGTTAAATAACCACATTGTGTGATGTTCAGTCGTAAAAGTGTGGGCAGTTTTGAATCTTGAAAGTACAAAATATTTGCTATACATTATTCAACCGATTACCTACATATACAGTAGTCTCACTAATCCGGCACTAATAAAAACTAGGGTGTGCCGGATGACTGGAATGTTCGGATTACTGGATTGTATAAGAAACTTTAAAGTAAATGAAGCATTATACGTGTTTTTTCGGTTCATCGACCGCTCGCAGAGTATCCTCATCCATCAGGGGTGCCGGACTACAGGACCTGCCGATGTAATGAAGTGCCGGATTATAGAGACTACTGTATATTAAAATAATTTTTTTTTTCTTCAAATCGTTATTAAAATAGTAGAAGTAGGCACTGATGGATCCATCGTTACATGATTTTTGTAGTTGGTGTAACCTAATAAATTTACATTTACCATATTTTTTTATTTATTTTGTAGAATCACCAAATAATTTCACATTTTCTCACTTTTTTTTAGGTATACCATTATAAAACTGAAAAAAACTTAATATACTATATTTCTGTCAAATAACTGTTAATGACTTTCAACACATTCAAAGAATTTCTATTCCCAAAATTTATAAATACCTATGTGGATTTATATTGTAATAAACAATAAAATATTTTCATGAGAAATGGCAAAAAATGTTAAATTTACAACCTTACAAGCAAACCATTTTTATATTTTCATCCTTAATACCTAGTTGTGGTTATTTATATCTATATATGATATTAAAGTCCATTGTTCTACACCTAGGTATGTTATTTTTTATTTTCTGAGTACTTAGGTCATTACATTCAATTCATAATTTCTATTTTAGCAATGCAAGATCAAAAAGTAATTACACATATCAAACATTTAATGGTCAAACATTATCAATGGTAAATAATAAACCACAAAAAATAAAACAGGATTCAGATACATATTACAAATGAGAAACACATGCCTCCCAAATGTTAATATTAAGCATACTTAATATGTTTTACAGGCACCATAATTAGGTTAGAAAAAAAGGATTATGTAGTTTATGTAATTATAAACAAGTTAAGAAAATTAAAACAATATAATTATTTCCTTGAATAGGCACCTTGTCTTAATATACGAACATGAGTAGACTAGATATAAAGTTTCAGATGATCAAAATATAGGCCAAAAAGTTGATAGCTAGGCCTTTCAGACAAAAAATGAATTTCAGTCCTACTTTATAATTCATTGAATTTCTATAAGTATACAGGGCGCCCTATTTCTTGACCCGTTGCATGGGTAACTTTTTTATTAGTAGAGATACAAAAATGCTTAAATGAGCAAATTAGTGCAGTTTCGTATTAGTAATTCTACGGTAAGGCGAAAAATTATATACGGGGGAAGGTTGAAAAGTTATTGACAAAAAACGAAAAATCCAACTTTTCTATTATCCCTCGTAGCTCGTTCATTTGAAGAGTTAGAGAAAAATGCTTCACATGTTTTTTGCAGTATTTTTCATGTAAAATGACATGCACTTGCTACTTTTTATATATCTCTTAAAATGGTTGAGAATCACAGTAAAATATATTTTTTTTAAATATAATGGATAGGTGGCTGTGACATTAACCGAAAGTTCCCTTTTTTCTCTTTCAGATGATATAACATAGTCCATATTTTATCCTTACAAAAGTAATAATAATCGTTGTTTTTAAAGAAAGTTTATTGTCACATCAAGAATGCTATGGATTATGGAACAAAAGAATGTTTTGAGAACAGAAATTATTAATTAATTAATTATATTGAAGTAAATGTTCGAAATGACCACCATCCTGTTGGATACATAGTAAGCAACGTTTCTGGATACTTCTTAAAACATTATTTATTGTATGTCCATGTATGCTTCTAATTGCATCTTGAATCCTGACTTTTAGATCCTCTATATCTAGAGGAGCTGTCACATAAACTTTATCTTTCAATAACCCCCAAAGAAAGAAATCTAAGGGGGTCAAATCAGGTGTTCGCGCTGGCCAGTCGATATCCATTCTATTTCCTATAACATTATCAAACTGTTCATGTAAATATTGTTTTACCTCGCGGGAATTATGCGCAGGTGCTCCATCGTGTTGGAAGTATTTAAGATTTCTAAAAATATGAAGTGGTAATTCATTTAAATATTCCTCTGTTAGAGTATTCCTTAGAAAATGAAGGTAATTATTCGCATTCAAATTATCTTCGTAAAAATATGGGCCAATAATTTTGCCACAAAAAATTCCACACCACACATTTATCCCAAATTGACGTTGATTTCTTCTTTCAGAAACAAGATGTGGATTTTTTCGGCACCACATTATGTTATTATGGCGGTTAAAAATACCATTGTTGGTAAATCTACTTTCATCACTGAATAAAATCTTTTTCCAGAAGTCTAGATCCTCTTCGCATTTTGAAATGTACCATCGACAAAATGTCATCCTTCTTTGATTATCAGCTGGATATAAAGTATTGCATATCGAATAATGATAAGGCTTTAAATTGTTACCTTTTAAAATAGCTCTTACAGTTTCCTTGGAAGTGTTGCAGTGATGTGCAATTTCTGCAGTTGAAGAATCAGGTTTAAAATTTACATAAGCCAAAACATTTATTTCAGTGTCTTCATTGAAGTTTCTTTCATCCTTAGGCTTTGAAAAAGAACCGTATAATCGTATATTATTTTCCAGCTGTCTAAATATTCTATGATGGGGTTGTCTTCGTTCCATGTAAGTTTCAAAATAAAGATTCGCTGCAGCTTGTGCATCTCGATTTTGGTTATAATAACAAAATAGCATATCATTTTTCTCTTCGTTGGTGTACATATTTGCAACACTATTATTTTGTATGCAGTATTAATAATAAACAATAAACTACTTAACAAAAACTAAAAATGTCACTTATGATCTGTCAATAATTAAATGCCAACTAGACGTTTTTAAAAATATCAGGAATCTTATTTTTTGTTTTATTTCCATAGCATTCTTGATGTGACAATAAACTTTCTCTAAAAACAACGATTATTATTACTTTTGTAAGGATAAAATATGGACTATGTTATATCATCTGAAAGAGAAAAAAGGGGACTTTCGGTTAATGTCACAGCCACCTATCCATTACATTTAAAAAAAATATATTTTACTGTGATTCTCAACCATTTTAAGAGATATATAAAAAGTAGCAAGTGCATGTCATTTTACATGAAAAATACTGCAAAAAACATGTGAAGCATTTTTCTCTAACTCTTCAAATGAACGAGCTACGAGGGATAATAGAAAAGTTGGATTTTTCGTTTTTTGTCAATAACTTTTCAACCTTCCCCCGTATATAATTTTTCGCCTTACCGTAGAATTACTAATACGAAACTGCACTAATTTGCTCATTTAAGCGTTTTTGTATCTCTACTAATAAAAAAGTTACCCATGCAACGGGTCAAGAAATAGGGCGCCCTGTATACCTAATTGAATTTTTTAATTTCAATATAGGTTACTTGTAATTAATTCATATAAAAATTATTTTATTTCTATAGCTTTACTATTATTTCAGTTGCAGGTGCTTCTGACCAGTGTAACCCAATTAATTAAATTAACCACCATTTTGCATTAGCAGATCAACATCACTTGAAGCATTATAAAGGCTTCATATTTCTTTTGCTGTTAGCTATTATTACATTATCTTTTACCAACTCTTATAACTACTTGAAAATACTTGACCTATTAAAAAATATCAGACTTTTTCAATCGTGGTCATAGTACCACACAGAGGTACCTTGATTATTATAAATTACCTACCATGTATGAGGCAATCATATACATGTTTATAAGCTCTATGTTAGATTTATAATTTAAGAGAACATTTTTTGACGCAACAACAATCCAATTAGATTTCGTCTATTTGTAATCACGTCTGCAAAAGCAACCAATAATAGTCTCATTACACTGATAGCCCATGGATAGTTATCACTTATGTCATCATAAGTCGACAGCGAACAAATTTTTTTTGACACTTCTATAATTGTAACAATAATTTTGAATGACATTTTCATAAAAATTGTAAAAAATTTTCTCACGGAATACCCCTGGGGCATTGATAAATAACTCAAAATTTTATCACCGAGCATGTTACTTTTTGACAACAGCCCTCTGCCTACGGCGTCGGGCTGTTGTCAAGTAACGTCCTTACGAAATCTGTGATAAAATTATTTCGTAGTTATCAATGCTCTTGGGCCATTATAGGTGATAACTTCACTATAGTGCAACATATAAATTACCTAAATTTAAGAAAAAGAAAAAGTCATACCTGAGAGTCATTATATCTTTCAGGGTTTGAGTTTGATGTCATATCACAGTTCGAAGACGATTTTCGTTTTCTTTTTTCATTCGGCGGACTGTCTTTCTCCATTAACCTGTCTCTTTCTCTTCTTGGCACTTCCGTTATCTCATCATATTTACTTAAAGAATTGTTATCTGTGAGACCACGTATTTGAAGGGCCTCGGCTGTCTTTAGGAACATAGGCAGAAGGCTCTGAGAAACATTCACTTCTCCTTTATACATAAAGTCTAACAATCCTTTCATTTCGTTGTAATTGACATCTTTGAGAAAAACTATAGGATGAGGGTGAGCATTTTGTATAAAAATTGTTTCGAAGTATGGACTACACGCAGACAGTATTGTTTGGTGGGCTTTGAAGGTTTCTCCGTCACAGGCTAAAGTAACATCACATAATGCTTCTCTTCTTAGAAGACTACTTAAAACGTCTGTTAAATTTGTCGGATGGTTGTTCCAGCGCAGACAAAATTCCTGATTTTCCATTTTTCTTATTTACCTGTTAAAATAACATATTAAAACTGAATTTTCACTACTAAATATGTTTAGAAACGTTTAAAATTACAATAGTAAATGCTGAACTGCTGTTTAGAATAAAGTTATGTGACCTAAAACTGTAACCATCTAGAAATAACAGTTACTTTACAAGCACAATTACATACAAGAATGCATTTATTATTACAGTAGAGTAGAACAAATTCGATAGATAACATACGTCATATTTAACCATTTGCCATTTCACTTCCCTAAATGAATGGAAGGGCAAAGATGCGTACGATGAAACAAATATGCCCTTAATTGTACACAAGTAATAAGACAATTTCGTTTACCTAAGGGATAAAATTACACCATGTCACCATCACGGAGCACTACTGCGTATATTAATAATTTTCGTTCAGGCAAATACATTTGCTTTTACATGCTGAACTAAATTTAAACGAAAATTAAAATAATTTTTTGTAAACCACGTCTATCATCAAGTAACCTTTTACCCGCCATTGTGAATTTTGTCAGTGATGATTTCTTCTAAAATTATAATTTTATTTGTTAGAAGTTATCATCACATTAGTTCGTCACTATTTATAACAAATCACTCGCGGGAAGAATACCGTAGACGATATGATTGTATTTAAAATAATGTGTATTCGCAAAAATGAGAAAAACTTACCTTTTTGCCCAGTTTCTGTCATTACAACGCCACCCAATTTTCTACCTCCTGCACTGTAGGCAACAAAATCCGTGTAGTAAGTACTGTTATTGTTGACTAGGCGAAAAAATCAAAATAAAATATTTCTAAATTCTCGGTCGGAAATGTATAGTTGTTATCCAGCATTTAATAGACATTGGGAATTGAATGTTACAGTTTTTTTTAATAAATGAAAGAAAAAATATAATTTAAAATGTTTTATTTTTTAGCCACGTAATAAAATACACCGTTAGTGTATGTTGGGTTGCATAACGGAGGTAGGTGACTTTTCATCTTCTTATCTTTGCTATTCTTGTCTTCCTGCTATTTTCTATCTTGCTTCTTTGATACATTCCTGCTACTCCTGCTTGTGGCAGATGACGCGATTATACAATGATAAAGAAAAGAATTGTAAATGGCACTTAAGGTGATAGACTGATGGATGACTGATACTGATAGGACAATTAGGACAAATAGGACCTGGGTCCTGCCTGCAGTGTCTGCGACTGCCACTGAACTCTATACGTACCTACTAAAGTTCAACCAAAGAATCAACATAAGAAACCAAATGGTGTTTCTCTATGGAGTTTACTGTTTACTGCCGACCGACTCCTGCCTTTCAGAATAGAGAATAATACCTATAATAGATACCTACTTTGCTTTGCTATTAAGTGATACTTAGTTTCTTGTTCTATTTTGTGACACCGACACCAGTAATGGTAATAAGTAGTTTTACGCCGAACGTGTCGAACTTAGTCTTAGGTATCTGAATGAATTATTAAATAAAAGTGGGTAGGTGGTAGGTATCTAATTAAAATAGAATAAAAAAAATTTATCTGTATAGAGATAGGATAATCGGCAAATCCTCGTACACAAGCACTTAATTAGTACATGTAACATATAACTACAAAGTTGTAAATTGTATAGTAAGATTGATATTATATTTAGTTAGCTTATGGGTAGGTAGAGGCACCTACCACAGGCAATAGAGGCAATAACAAAATTAAGGTAAAAGGAATATAGAAGTAATATTTCACAATCTATACGATTTAAGTACCTACACGCAAGGTGTCCCATGGGTAGGTATACAGGGTGGATCACGAGTATTGCTATGTATTGGTATCTTTGTTATTTGAAGAGACACGAAGTTGGTTAAATTAGAGAAAAGTTGAGCAATTACTAGCACTAAATAGTGGTCCCGGAAAATTGATAAAAAAATCAGCGGTTCCCAAAATATTTAGCAAAACAATAAATTTCCAAAAAACTTAAATTAGCACTAGCTCCGTTATTTATAGAAATTTTCAAATAAAAATTTTTTCGTACATACATGCATAATTATCTTTCTTTTAATGCTACCAGAATTTTTTTTCGCCTACTAGATTCTGCTTTATGAATATCATCTTTTGTTTTTCTTATGGACGCCATATTAGAATTTGACGTGGTTAGATAGAGAAAAAATCAAGGAAGCCGGGGATGTGTCACACTTAGGATTTTGAATGTAATTAAGGTCTGTAATTTTTTTATTAATCATAACATTGAACTACAATAAAGAAAATAGCATAAATGAATAAAACAATTGAATGGAGTGTAACAAACTGACAAATAACTTTAAATTAATTTAGATATTCAAATTGTCTACCATTATTTTGTAGACATAGAGCTGTTGCAGCGGCTGGAGACACTATCACAGCCCTTCTAATTTGTCTCAGGTGCAATGATGTAATTTCCCAACGAACTGCCGCTTCCAATTCCTCTATTGTCTCGTAAACTATGTTATAGATTTTTTCTTTTAGATATCCCCACAGGAAAAAATCGAGAGATGTGAGTTCGGGTGATTTTGCTAGCCACAACATTGGGTCATTGCTGCCTACCCATCTCCCTGGAAATCTTTGGTTTAGATGTTCTCTTGCAACCTGAGTGTTGCGGGCGGGAGCACCATCTTGTTGGAACCATCGTATCTTCCTCAGTTGTGCTAGAGGTAACTCGTCAAGTGCATCTTCAATGTCATTTTGAAGGAGGTGTAAATATACCTGTCCGTTCAAATTATGATTAAAAATAATTGGACCAATAAATCGATTGTCAATTAGACCGCACCACACATTAAAACCGAATTTAAGGTTGACGATCTTGAAGAAGACGCGGATTCTTCTGACGCCATAGTACCTCATTCTGCCTGAAAATTTCACAATTGACAGGACCGCTCACTTGTGCACAACATCCTATCTTCCGTGTGTATATCGTGGGATAATCCTACTATTTGGTACTATATGTTTTATAGAAACAATTTTTAGACTCTGCGTCAACGGGTGACATACCGGGTGACACAGGAGACATGTAACACCCCGTAGCATGTTTATTTTGAAAATTAAAAGATTATTTTGTTGTCATTATAAAGTTATCATTATTATGTTAAAAGATATTATTTTGAAATTTGGTAGGTACACTTATATCGGGTTATTCAGAACTCATCTTAAAACTTTGAGGATATGTGCATCCTTAAATAAGAAATCGATATCACAAAAAAAATTTTAATAAAAGTAATTAGGATTTCCCGTAAACAATGTTTAAAGTTATACCATTATAAAGAACTACGTAGATGGGCAACTGTACTTCAACGAGATCGGATATACCACCATATTCCGACAAAAAACAGTAAACAAGTTTTTTGTACCTAGAACGCCTATCTATCTTTAAGTTTATTTTAAAATAAAAACTTTGCAAATCTTTTTTGCGCCGGGTGCGCCGGTTTTTTTCGTGCTAGCTAGTTTGCATTGTCAGTACTAAGGTCACTCCATTACAGTGGACCAGTATCCAGCGGCGTGCAATGAAAAATTTTTAAATAGTTTTAAGACCCCGCCAAAAAATTTTTTTTTGCACTACCACATTTGTACATGTATGTTGAACATCCCCAAATTTTATTATGGATAGGTTCTGAATAACCCTGTATAATGCGTGATTGTCCTTTTTTAAGTACAAAAAATTTTTGTCCACCACTTCCGGTTTCACCGGAAGTGACATCTACTCTTTTATTTTAAGTGGTACCCTGTATATTTTTTTTTACCTATCTGATTCGTCTCTAGATTCTCTTTTCAACCGTGTATCGGAACATGGCATTTATTTTTATAATGACAGTTAATATCAATTTTAATTTGTTAAGTCTAGGTGGCCCTGATATGAACCTTGGCAGATATTGATGCGTAGTGTGCCGTGATATCGAAAGTAAACAATTCTTAATTGTCAAATCAAAATGCCGCGTCGTTTTACCTTCTTTTGTTTCCACCGCCTGCTTACTAAATATTTTACTTGCAGTACAATATTCATTACTATGCAATAACATTCGATACTAATTTTAATGAAGAAAGCAAAATATGATAGGCACAGCAATTGCATTGGACAAAAATAAAAGATAAATAAGTATTTTTTAACTATAGGTGAAGTAAAAAAATGGGGTTCCTATCTTGGTTTTTAAGATATCGTGGGTTGTTTAAAGATATTTTTTTTAAATAAGTTAGATCTTATTAGTCTGTTCATCTACTGGTTATTCCCAAAAAAATATGAGGCACAAAGTTGCATGCCAGAGGTATTTCGATATCACGGCACACTACGCATCAATATCTGCCAAGGTTCATATTAGGGCCACCTAGACTTAACAAGCTAAAATTGATATTAACTGTCATTTTAAAAACAAATGCCATGTTCCGATACATGGTTGAAAAGAGAATATAGAGACGAATCAGATAGGTAAAAAAAATATACAGGGTGTATACATAAGTGGTGGACAAACATTTTTTGTACTTAAAAAAGGACAAGCACGCATTATATAAGTGTACCAAATTTCAAAATACTATCTTTTTAAATAAACATGCTACGGGGTGTTACATGTCTCCTGTGTCACCCGGTATACTCACGATATGTTGAAATAACACATCGTTTTAACACCCACACAGTTTTTTCTTTTTCTGTTCCTTCCAGAAGACTTTTCTTCTATATCAAGAAACAACTGATTTATACAATGACTACCTATTTCTTATGACAGGAATAATAAATGATTACCTACGCATCTTTGTTCAATATAGAAGAAAATATTGAAGTACCATGTATTGCTTTATATTTTTCCCCATCCCCCCCACTTTATATATTTAGAACAGATTCAAATGACAAAGTATGGTTTTCACTACACTGCTTTAAATGTTTACAAGTTTCTTCTGTCCATTTTCAATTATTTCGAAAGGTTGGAAGGTTTCAAATAAAATGGTATTATTTTTATCAAGAGGTTTTTAGTGTAACACCTTGTAAATTTAAATTTTTTAAAGCTCTTTCCTTCAGCTTTTCAATAACGGTTAGTTTTTTAAAATTAGTAAATAAACTATGTTACTTATAAAGGACCTATGGTGTTTTTTTGACCCAAAACTTTCATTTGTTCTCCACATTAATAATACCGTAACCAGTGCATAAAAGAGTCTGGGATTTGTTATAAGAAATATAAAAGACTTTAAATCAATCAACACTATGAAATTATTATATACCACTTTCGTCAGGTTCAAGCTCGAGTATATATATGTGTAGTGGAGAGTCCTATACAGGGTGTCCCACGGTGACGAGACATTAGACATATTTCAGAGACTACTTCGATTTTAATTTTGAAAATTTGCGCAAAAGTGTTTTCGGGCATGACCGTCTCAACTAAAATAATGGCGTCCACCTAACGCTTCCGTTAAATTAAATGGAATAACCCTGTATATTATTACAATTTTGGATTCTACGTCAATTTTTAGGAGGACTTTCATAAAGGTTTCCTATTCTTAAAGTTTACTGTTTTTGATATATTTAATTAAAAAAAAAATAAATAAAAAAGCAATGCCTAATTCAAAAAGATGTGTATTTTGCAATGATAAAGTTAGAGCGACAAAATTTATAGGGGACATAACTAAAACTCTAGGCTTCCCTGCCAGAAATTTAAAATTTTCGATTAAATTTAATCTCTTGGTTAAATCTGAATTAGTGTCAAACTATAGTTTATGAAAAGTTAAGAAAGGAACGTGCAAACCGTTCAAACGTTGCTTGATCTAAAACCGTTTAGATTTTACCTCGGATTTTACAGAGAGTCAAAGTTGCAAAATGTCAATATTCACCTGTCAATATGCCAAAAACAGTTGAAGTTAGGTATAGGACATGCTACATGAAATGTGTTTAGAATTTTACCTAGAATCCAGAAATTAAATAACATATAGTTTGTTCCATTTAAGATAGGCAAGTTGATGTCGACGTTCGGAATAACTGGAAGCGCCACATCCTTGAAAATATTTTGCTTTTATAGAACCTTCGAGATTATGTCCACAGCCAAAATTTCAGAAAAATGCATATATTTATTCTCGAGATACGTCTAATAGGTCATCCACTTTAAGTTACCCGGTATACAGGGCGCCCTATTTCTTGACCCGTTGCATGGGTAACTTTTTTATTAGTAGAGATACAAAAACGCTTAAATGAGCAAATTAGTGCAGTTTCGTATTAGTAATTCTACGGTAAGGCGAAAAATTATATACGGGGGAAGGTTGAAAAGTTATTGACAAAAAACGAAAAATCCAACTTTTCTATTATCCCTCGTAGCTCGTTCATTTGAAGAGTTAGAGAAAAATGCTTCACATGTTTTTTGCAGTATTTTTCATGTAAAATGACATGCACTTGCTACTTTTTATATATCTCTTAAAATGGTTGAGAATCACAGTAAAATATATTTTTTTTAAATGTAATGGATAGGTGGCTGTGACATTAACCGAAAGTCCCCTTTTTTCTCTTTCAGATGATATAACATAGTCCATATTTTATCCTTACAAAAGTAATAATAATCGTTGTTTTTAAAGAAAGTTTATTGTCACATCAAGAATGCTATGGATTATGGAACAAAAGAATGTTTTGAGAACAGAAATTATTCCCCCGTATATAATTTTTCGCCTTACCGTAGAGTTACT
This sequence comes from Pogonocherus hispidulus, assembly GCA_963924545.1. Taxonomy (NCBI): domain Eukaryota; kingdom Metazoa; phylum Arthropoda; class Insecta; order Coleoptera; family Cerambycidae; genus Pogonocherus; species Pogonocherus hispidulus. The sequence goes on along the minus strand of OZ004700.1, from coordinate 35,323,590 downwards.
AATACGAAACTGCACTAATTTGCTCATTTAAGCGTTTTTGTATCTCTACTAATAAAAAAGTTACCCATGCAACGGGTCAAGAAATAGGGCGCCCTGTATACAGTGAGGACAGAAAGTCCGTCCCCCCCCCCTCTAATTTTTGAATCACTGAGTAGATTGTGATGAAATTTGGAACGATAATATATGACTAAATTCTGCATTTTTTGACACATCAATGACAGCTCTGAATCTCAAAGTGACAGCTGGGCGCGCAATATAGATATTTTTTTAAATGGAAATGGGGGTCGAGTAATAACTCATTTTGAAGCTATTTTTATGCTCAAAACATCCCCCAATTTTGAGAACATTCGGTTCAGTAATTTCCAAATAAAAACAAGTAAATACAGAGTAAATCATGTAAAATGTATTATTTTTGACGTTAAATTCATTTTCATAAAATGAAAGATAGCGCCAAAGGCGCTGTCATAAATTTTTTTGTAATAATGGGGTGGGACGTGTTGCATATCATTTAAATAGTTTCACAATTCTCTACACACTAGTCTTCAAAAGCTAGAAATCGGTCCATCCGTTCTTAAGTTATAAGCGTTTGTGTGAGTAAGGATATGAATGAATAAAAAGTAGTCAAATTCAATAGTTTAATAAAGAAAACATTATTTTAATGAAAATAACTAAGGATTTTATTTAAAATAAACACCTTCAACCTAGTGACAGAAGAAGTTATAAACACTTCCTGGTGCACATTGTAAAATGTTTGCCTGGTGATAGATGCACATTCGTTGGTGATTCTCTGCCGCAAATCCAAAAAATTGTCTGATTGAGTAATGAAAACCTTAGATTTAAGGTAATCCCGTAGAAAAAATCCAATGGATTCAAATCCGGTGAACGAGCAGGCCACTCAAGAGGTCCTCGACATCCAATCCGCCTGTTAGGATAAAAGTTATCAAGGATATTCCTGACATCCCTAAAATAATGTGGAGGCGCACTCCTGTTGATACGTTATTTTAAGTTATTGAAACTCATGGACGTTATTGAAACTCATTTTAAGTTATTGAAATTCTTGGAGATCACATCATAGGACTCTTTTTCATTGAAGGAAATTTTACAGGACATGTAAACCTTGACTTTTAGAAAACAATATTCAACCTACGATAGCCGAAATATTCCAGAAGAATACCCATGAGTTTCAAGGGGTGAACATAACGTATCAACAGGACGGTGTGCGACCACATTGTTTTAGAGATATCAGGAATTTCCTTGATAACTTTTATCCTAACAGGCGGATTGGACGTCGAGGAACTCTTGAGTGGCCTGCTCGTTCACCAGATTTTAGTCCATTGTATTTCTTCTATGGGGTTTCCTGAAATCTAAGGTGTTCATTATCTAACCAGATAATCTTTTGAATTTGCAGTAGAGAATCACCAACGAGTGTGCATCTATTCCCAGACAAACATTTTACAACGTGGGGTAGGAAATGTTTGATAGATTCTTCTAACTGCCAGGAGGTCCAAGGGACTCATTTTGAACCAAATCATTAGTTATGCCTGTTAAAATAATGTTTTCTTTATTAAGCTGTTGAATTTGACTACTTTTTATTCATTCATATTTTTTCACAGAAACGCTTATTACTTGAGAACGGATGGACCGATTGCAATTTTTCGAAGACTAGTGTATAGAGAATTGAGAGGCTTTTTAAATGATATGCAACACGTCTCACCATATCATTAAAAAAGTTTTTTATGACAGCGCTTGTGGTGCTATCTTTCATTTTAGGAAAATTGGTTTATCGTCAAAAAATAATACATTTTACATGATTCACTTTGTATTTTGTCCGGAGTCCCTAACCCAATTAGTTCAAAAGTTAGCAGGGGGGGGGCGTACTTTAGAAGCGCAGTGTAGGTATACAGTGAGTTTTATGTATGAAACGCCTCAATTATCTCGGAAACGGCTTGCCCGATTTTTATGAATTTTGGTTTATAAAGGTTTTGTAATATGGCCGATATTATTGTGGCATTTACATTGTTGTCAGATCTTTCGTTTTTCCGGAAATATACTGAAATTTGTTATTTCAAATGGATCACCCTATATATTTTTTCGTTTTTGAAATCTCTAAGAAATTTAGAATATTTTTCATGTAATGTTCCCTATACCTAATTGCCATAATTTCGGAGTTACAGCTACATTTGCAATATCTCCGCCGAAGTTAAAATATTACATCAGGGTGGCTATGTCTGCGACAAAAACAATTTTGACGTTTTAATAAACTATTATTGTTGGTGTTTATTGAAAGTTACAATGGACCGTTTATCTGAGAAAGAACGAATTGAGATTTTAATGATATTAGGATATGGTGATGTGCGTAGAAGTCAACAGGAAACGTGTAATATCTTTAATAATTTATATCCTAATAGAAATCCCATAACAAGATCTACTGTGAGTAAGTTGTTAAAAAAGTTTAACCAAACTGGAGCCATAAAAGATTTACCGAAATCAGGGCGTATAAAAACTGCAACAACTGAAGACAAATCTTTAGATGTTTGTGTTACGTTAGAAGAAGATCCACACTTGAGTACTAGACAAATATCCAGGGAAGTTGATATTTCTCAAACATCCATAATGAAAATTTTACATGCCAATAAATTCCATCCTTACAAAGTAAGATTGGTTCAAGAGTTGTCAGATGATGATTTCGATAGACGTGAAGAGTTTGCCGACACAATGATGGAAAAATGTTACGATCAAAATAATCCAAATTTTTTAAATAATGTTGTTTTCCGATGAGGCCACTTTTTGTATTGATGGAAACGTAAATCGGCATAATTGCAGATACTGGTCACGTAACAATCCTCGTTGGATGAGAGAATCCCACACCCAATTTCCACAAAAGATTAATGTATGGGCTGGAATAATAGGCGACAAAATAATTGGTCCTTTTTTCATTGAAGGAAACTTAAATGGTCCGGCGTATTTAAATTTATTACAGAATAATATTATACCTGAGTTGGCTCGGTTATTTCCAAATCTAAGTAAGTATTCTCAATTGCCTGTTAATTTAGAAATTTTATTATTTGAAACTTTCAGACAATAACAATGTCCCAAATAACAATATTTGGGTGCAACAAGATGGAGCTCCACCTCACTATGCGCGTGACGTGAGGCAATACCTAAACGATGTGTTTCCCAGAAGATGGATTGGAAGGCGTGGTTTTATCGAATGGCCCCCGCGATCACCCAACATGAATCCTTTAGACTATTTCCTGTGGGGTCATTTAAAAAATATTGTTTATAAAACCAAACCTGCCAATATTCAGGAATTAAAAGATAGGATTACCACAGAGATAAGAAGAATTGAGCAGTCAGGAATGTTACAAAATGTACTGCAAAGTTTTAAACATCGCATGGCTTCTTGTATGGAAGTAAACGGACAACATTTTGAGCATCAGCTGTAACCGCCTTTACTTTATGTTTTCAAAAGATCCTATGGGATTTCTATTAGGATATAAATTATTAAAGATATTACACGTTTCCTGTTGACTTCTACGCACATCACCATATCCTAATATCATTAAAATCTCAATTCGTTCTTTCTCAGATAAACGGTCCATTGTAACTTTCAATAAACACCAACAATAATAGTTTATTAAAACGTCAAAATTGTTTTTGTCGCAGACATAGCCGCCCTGATGTAATATTTTAACTTCGGCGGAGATATTGCGAATGTAGCTGTAACTCCGAAATTATGGCAATTAGGTATAGGGAACATTACATGAAAAATATTCTAAATTTCTTAGAGATTTCAAAAACAAAAAAATATATAGGGTGATCCATTTGAAATAACAAATTTCAGTATATTTCCGGAAAAACGAAAGATCTGACAACAATGTAAATGCCACAATAATATCGGCCATATTACAAAACCCTTATAAACCAAAATTCATAAAAATCGGGCAAGCCGTTTCCGAGATAATTGAGGCGTTCCATACATAAAACTCACTCTGTATAATTAGAGAATAATTATTATATTTCTATATAATTATGACACTAGGTAACTGTCAAGTCCATAACTGGATATTAAAATAATAAATTATTATTTGTTTTGATCCCATAATTGATGCAAAATTTCTTCCAAATCAATATATTTTTTGATATCGTGATACCAGTAGTGACTAAAATTAATTTTATTAAAAATATAGGTTCCAAATTAAAGGTTCCAAGAACCTTTTATTTGGAATATCAAGTAAATCTTCAAAAACTGAAATCATTAATTTATTCCACATTGCGTAATGAACTGAATTCAAAATGAGTTCAATTGCCAGTATAATATGCCGGATCAAGATAATGTCTTCAAACGTATTATGTATGTCTTCACTAATCTCTGGCCTGCTTTTAATACCATATAGTGAGTTATAGTCACGTTTTAGTTATACCTAAGTATAACTGTTCGAAATTACATAGGTAGTTGATACATTTCCTTAATTAATTTTGTTCAACCATAGATAACAGTAAAATATATAATATTGAATTAAAAAGAATATTATAAATAAAAATTTTACTAATAGCTTCACCTCTAATGAAAATGTTATGGATTAATTTTAAGTTATGCCCAAATTTAGTATTCATTTGTCAAAAAATCTTAAAGAAAAATAATCTTTTACCTAAATTTATATGACACAGAGTTGAGAAAACTCAGCGCGCACTATCAATAAGGAGAAGTCATTTAAATGATTCATAGGTCATATATAAAGGTATAATTTACATTATATTTACAAACTGAAAAGTGCCTTTAATGATAAAGGCTTTATAAAGATCAAAAATTGGTGAAATAATTCAGATACTAGAATAGTATATGCGAGTATACATAACATTGCTACATTCTTTTCCAATAGGAAATTACCAAGAAAGTAATCCTGGTAAAAAAGTGCATTAGTGTTTCGCGTTTGCTGAAGTCTCAAACAGGAGAATAAAAGACTGAATCACCTACTGAGAGAAATTAAGCAGACATTTTTAATGATTGCCAAGATCCCTACATTTAAAATTAGGGCTGTTTGAAGAATATGGTTACTTGCAGCTACATATGAGTTCTCAATTTAATATATATTTTTTATATTTTAGTTACCTTTACCTACAATTCAACTCAAATTTATTTTACTTGTCGATATAAATATGAACTTCTCTGCCAGCTTTTAATTGACTTTAAAAAACTAAATATCGTTGAAAAGTTTCCAAAAATCTTAAAAATGTGCAGTGTTGCATTTAAAAACTCTTGGCAAAAATATTTTGCAAAAATCATTGTGTGCAGTTTCCGGAACTGGAAAAAAGTATGCAAAAAAAAAACTGTAAACATTGAAAGCAGACTAGTAGTACTAGTAACCTTAAGATATTAAAATACGAGAAAAACAGCGGGACACCCAGTATGATATATAGTGATAGTGAATATGAAACCATAATTTTAAGTTATAGCCTTTTTCTAAAACCGCACTAATATAAAAAAACACACAGTGTTTGATCTAAAAAATAAAAAGTTGATACCAACTTCCGGTGGAAACCGAAAAATAAGATATAGAGATTATTTTCATTCGATGGCACGTAAAGTCATATGGCCGAAATTAAAATTTCAAATATGTGTTACGTCCACTGTTACTGGTTACACACCCTGTACAGTACACGTAAAGATCATACGGAAGAGCAAAGTTTACATATAGTCTAAATGTAAGAGTATTCAGAAGGAAATAAATTCGGTGGCGTTCACTTTGATTGCTTTATTTTATGTTTTAAAAGTAAAAAACCTGAAACAATGTAGAAAGGAAAATCTATTTTGAAATTAAACAAACTCAATTTTTCCAAAATATACGTTTTACATGAAATTAAGAGACCAAAATGCATTTATACATTTTTTGTTTGTACTCTTTAGCCGACTGGATTTTAGCTGAATTTTAGTAAATCAAGAATAATATTGGATTAATACATTTAATAGAATTATATTTTTAGTGTACAGGGTAAATAATTTTTATTCAATTCATTCATTTGAAGTTCTAAATAAATTCACAATTACCTACTTATTTGCAGGGAATTTATTTCCAACTTCTTATTTATTATTAAAATTGAAATTATATGGAGGATATTTTCAGTAAATACAGTTCCTGAATAATTTTATCTAAAATCTCATGGATAAGCACAAAAATAAGTAGTTATCTCAAGATTATGGTCTGTGTAAGATAATTTATAATTTAATAGCTAATGTTATTAAGCAAATATTATTATTCATTAGCAAATATACATAAAACACTACCATAATTTAATATAAGAAACGTTAGAATAAATACCGAAACCTTGCTATATCAACGTTTTTATTAAAGCAAATAGTTTAAATAAATAGATTAACCAAGATCTTTGTTAAGAATTACTAATTTCCAAAATACGCAGAAAACTCAATTATTACGAACCCTGTAGGTGAATGATTGAACTAGTAGAATTACCAATTTTTTTTGACTAAAATTTCATATATTTAAAATTACATGACTTGAATTATTCGTATACTAGTAGGTATAGAAATAATAACTCGATACCGACATTATTTTTAGATTTTTAATTTTTAAAATTAAATTTAGTTGTAGACACACACAGTTTAGGTATTTTATACTACGAAATATATTTTTAATAATTCTTCGTTAGTTAACTTTAATTGAATTGGGGACGTATTTGTTAATGAAAATAACAAACATATCTCATTTTACTCATCCTTCTTATCTCAATTTTTAAATTACATATTAGCTATTTAGTATCAAATATTTTAGAAAAAACATATTCTTTGCATTTGATGCTCATCTAAACATGAAAAACAGGCTCCACAATATGCTTCCTTCATCCAGAAATCTTCTTTCTTCTCTCTTCTTCATTACAAAAACACTGAATGTATTTACATGCATTATATTTGAACGTGGAAGTAAATTCTCATGCATTACACATTTTTCTGAACACAAACTTTGGAACATGCATTATATAAATAACTATTTAGATATGAAATTCTTGTACTTTTCCGTCTGACGCCGTCTAGACAGTCTCCTTTAAACACAATCAGGAATTACCTTAAATTTCAGCAAAATCGATGTCACAGTTACCTTGAACTTGACTCTGAGCGTTAACCTGTTGAATCGGCACGTGCAGAACGGCTTCCGACTTTTCAGAGTCGATTATACAGCAGGTATTTATGAAGATAGCAGTAATTCAGGTTCAATACCTACACGTAGTCAAAAAAGTGAAGAACAATAATAGTGAACTAGATTTTAAAAGTTTTTTAAATATTGGGAAATATTTCACTGCCTAAGGGTGGCTCGGGGATGATTTAGCTAGTTTAACGTTAATTTTAATATTCAGTAGATGCAGCAGGATTGCAGAGCTATGTCAATGTTTCCGCGTGCTCAATCACCGCCAAACTAATCTAATTATTTTGCAAGTTTAGATTGTCATCCCCCTAGTAGTTCAGGAGCATGTGCAATGACGTATCGTACCTACTGCCACCGGTGCAGTGGTATCCTTTTCTCGTTTTCGTTTAATCTAGCCGTTATTGTTGCCACCCCCTCAATGCGACTTTGCATCAGGTGGAGCCTTTTGCGTTTCTACCACCCCTTTTCCCGTATGCAGCACGTGATTGTAACGAAATTTAAAAACTAACTAATTTTCATACGGTGGTTGCATATTCTTCATTTAAAAATTAATACATCTAGGTATTTTACCTGTATTTTATTTGTGAGATAACCTTTTTGTTATTACATTGGTCCAATGCAATTGGCAATGTGCGAAGTAAATTAAAAGTGCATGGTTAGGGTGCAGATATACCCTTTCCACCCTTGTGCGTTGCGATATCGTGGTTGGTACACATTCGAACGGTTGTCTGGAATGAATAATAGTTATTAATATAGCGTTTCAAATGCGTAGGCTGCAGCAGAATTTAGAAATAGTTTATCGACTACATTTTCAATAATTCGGTCATGTGACCTTACTTATTGTGTTCTGCTAAACTAAAATAGAACTCTTGCTTGTCAATTATTTATCATATAAATCATATTGTTTCCAGTGCCTTTAAATCATATGGCTTCATTTATCGCAACTGTCGGGACTTTTCCCATGCAAGCACTTTCAAAACCCTCTTTTGTGCTCTGGTGAGGTCTAAATTGGAATCGAATGAATATTTTGAAGAACTATTAAGCATAAAGGAAACCGAAACAGATACAGACATAGAAATAGAAGACAGTAGTAAAGAGGAATCTGAAGAACAAGAACAAATAACATTAGAAGAGCTGAAAGTAGGAATAAATAAACTAAAAAATGGAAAAGCTCCAGGCCAGGTCATGATAAAATTACAACCGAGATGATAAAAAATATGGGAAATAGAGGAACACTTTTAAAATTTGGCAGGAAGAAGTAGTTCCCAATGACTGGGAGAAGCAAGAGCAAAAAAACTATTCGTGGGATACAAAAATTTGCAAAGAATAGAAATATCGGAGTATGCCTTTGCCGATGATGTAATAATACTAATAGGAAGTGAGAAAGATTTACAAACATTGAAGAATGGAATGATATTTTAAACAAAGGTAAAGGTATCAATAACAAGACCAAAGGAGATTAACATAAGACTACGTAAAAGAAGACTTGGAATTATTGTATAGTAATTCCAAGTCTTCTTTTATTTGGTATTATGTTAATCTCCTTTGGTCTTGTTGTTGATAGCTTTACCTTTGTTTTATATTTATTTATTTATTTTCTGCTTCTATCAAAATAGCACCTTCTATCTATCCTTCTATCTTGTTGCACCTTCGTTACATGCTCTGAAAATTGGTGTTTTAATGGCACAATCTTCGCATTTAAATGAAGTTCTTTCTTCTATGTCGATGTCTATATATTCCTGTACTTATTATTTATTTGGACTTCCCTACATTTACCGCTTATTTGCTTTATGGAATATAAGTATAACTTCCAGGTGTATATAATGGTCTACTCCTTTGATTGCATTGTTTCCTAACAGTAGTTTCCTGATTTATTTGCTTTGTGTGATTGTTCTGACTAGTTGTTCATGTAATCTTGCATGTCCTTTGAAGCCAAAGATAAAATTTAAGTAAATTAAAGTGAGGGAGGACAAATAAGGATGTATACATTATTTAGATTCAAAGATAATTACCTGAACTCCTAAAGTATGGTAAAATTGAAAAAACTTGTAATAGCTCAACATGTATTTCAAAATAATTGTATATGATATACATTATTAACTGAAAATCAGCAAGGAATATAGCCAATAATAAGCAAATCGATGCTTGAGGTAGTGTATAAAAAAAAGTTAATAGACGATAAAAGTACATATTATGAATAATGAAAAAAGTATGCGATACTGTCCTTCCTACTAGTGAGGTAACTATAAACCGTGATTGTTCACTAAATAGAAAAATAATTATACTTATAAAGTGTGTTAACGATTTAGATTTAATGAGTTAAACTAACTATAAAAACCATACTTATAACTAACTAGTAAAACTAATTATTTATTTGATTTTGTATGTATTTCTCCAAATAAAAGAGATAAGAGGGGGGTAAAATATAACCAATCACCACAATATATTTAAGAAAACACATATTCTTAATAAGCAAGAGGATAGGTAACTTATTTTTTATATAAATTCTTTTTGATTTTGTTTCAGGCAAGAAGACAACCATACATGTATTGCTTATTAATCTAGGTATAATTCATAATAAGTACGAACAATAAAAAAAAGATAGCACCAGATCATAAGATAAAATATGAAGCAATAAGAATAACAAGCTATGAAACCAAACGATTTCTTCGTGAGATGTTACAAATATAAACACTTAATTCAGTAGTCACAAAAATAGCATTACAGTTTTCTGCTTAACCTAAATCTAAATTGAGCAAATGGGCCACAATTTAGTTTAGTTATCGGAGCCGTTTTATTTCAAGTAGCAACCTGAAGAGATGCTCAATATATTTTTCGATATGGAAGATGAAATTATTATTACTTCAGCCGTCTAGACATCCCCCTTGAATGACGCGGAGATTTATGTGTTGGAACGGTAAACAACCAATGAATTAATTATTACTTCAAGATCAAGATTAAATACCTATGAACTAGGTGGATGAACTAGGTAATTTATTACCAACTTAAATGAGTAATTTCATATGAATATTGCGATGAATGTGATAATTGTGCTCAAAATAAATTGTGTATAAAATTTTCGTATGTATTACAAAATTGCATGAAAACATTAGTGAAAAAATGGAAAATCAAAATACAATTAAAATTCATATATAAAGACCAATTTTATCCATATTAAATTAAAATTAAATTAAATTAAAAGGGGATTATATCCTGAGTGCCCATTGTTCTGTATGGGTCTTAATTATTTATCCAACACCTTGAAGAGCAAACCTATATCAAATTATCAAACAATGCACAAAACTGTATACAATAAATCATCTAATATACGATGGAACCATCTAATATACGGACGATATTAAAATGTATATGTGCACATCGGCTCTAATACAATAATTATTACATTATTACTGAAATAGTATCCAAGGATATACATATGGAGTTTAGTATTGATAAATACAGATTATTATATGTAGAACGTGGAAAATGGAGTACCTAAATAACTATCATATAATACTCTGAATAACGAAATGTTGCAACAAATGGAAGAATATGAACAATATATAAGATTTTATATCTATAAGGAGCGATCGAAGCTACTGCTTAAATCAAAACTTTACTCTAGAAACCTCTTTAATAATAATCTCTCTACCCCTTATTCTAATCATAAGGATTAGCCCGAAAGTCGAGACTTGTGTGGGAAAAAGGGCTTATTATTATTTCGTGGTCTGCATTTGCGTCTCAGGAATGACTTAGGTTGGAAATCCCTAACTACCATTCAGTGATAGAACGAGGAAAACCTCTTTAGCTAGGGGAACAGTAAAACATCACCTGATTTTAATCTTTCACATTAACAGCAAGTTGACATTCTTCCAACCCATCTCTACAAAAAGCCTTAATCTACTAGTAGACAATTTCACTGACGTAGTTTTCCACATAACACCAAAACACTATACTGCACTCGACGCACTCGACGCTCGTGTCCTATTTATACCTAAACTATTTCTACGGTTCAGTGAACAGTCGCGACCACTCAGTCAACCATCGCGACCGCTCAGTGAACCATCGCGACTGGTCAGTGAACCATCGCGACTGATCAGTGAACCGCCGCGACGGATCAGGGATGATCCGTCGCGGCGGTTCACTGATGGTATACATACAACAGTTACAATGTAAACATACATTCATTAAAAACATACTTCCAAAACATTACATAGAGCAATAGCAGAAATTGATAATGATTTCACGCCATTAAACCTATCAATGCAAGAACCAGAATGTTTACATAGTAATGCCCTTGTATAAAAGCAAAATGTATGGTCATGTAAAGCATTATACGGAAAATATTATCAATATATATAAAAACGCGTCGATTCTGCCTCGCTTTAAATTCCGTCGCCGAATCGACAAAGTTTCTAAGCTATCTCCTCCGAGCGGTGGATCGGTCCTGAGCCTTTCTCCTATGCGTAGGTGCATTTTCGTCTCGTTTCCTACGCGTATTCCCAATTTAAACGTCTTCTCAAAAAACCTCTGCAAAATTTTCGTCGATCGCCGTTCGGCGAGAGAGATGCGGCTAGCACCGGCGTTTGTCCTCGCGCCTAATGGTCCCGTCACACCCCGCAGAAATCCCGACTTTTCACGGGACCCCCTAGACCCTTTTTCTAATTTTTACGGCTTCGAGAACCGCTTCACGTGAAACTTCGGTCCTTTCTCTAATCCTTTGAGATTTTTTTGGAGACCGTACGTCGACTCCTTCTACGTCTATTTCGTCTCCAAAAATCTCAAGTCGCATCCGTCTCAACTTCTTTCTCATTTTATCTGCCGATGTAAGATTGCACTAACGAGACAAGCACCTCCTACGAAAACTATCAAATTAATTAAACTTCAGATAGGTTAATAGTACTGACTGCCAAACACTTCTGATTATCAAAATACTGAAGCGAAATGCTTTTCCAATGAGAAACTCGATAAAAATTAATTTTTAGGTTGACGCGTACAGTTTACACATTTAAATGTCTCAGGGTCAGCTTTTGACAAGTGGCGTGGCAGCGTAATGGGATAGTCGTAGGATTCCAAACTTCGGAATGCTGATTTCGCGAGTTCGAGTCACGCTAGAGGCAATTTTTTTTTTTATTAGTATTAGTGTTTAGTTATTCTGTTTCATTGTCTGTAGTTTTTATTCTTTCTGTAGGTAAAGTTTGGAATTTATCATTTTAGCTTACAAAAGTAACTTTGTAGGTATAATATTAATTTGCTGCAAAAATTATGACAGCATTATATTTTTGGTCCCATTGATGAAACTGATAAAAATGTTTACTGAATAATAAATTCTACTTTTAGCACTTTATGATGTTTTACCATCAAGAATAGTACCCTTACAATTCATCAAAATATTAAGAAAAATCGTTTAGTATAATTACATCATCATTAGATACAAAATTTCTTTAATATGTGTTTTCTTAAAAATAATATTCTAGATGTTTTGTCACCCGAAGGGTGACTCAAGATCGCAGGCCTGGACCCCCGGTAGGGCTTGAAATGGGAACGAAAATCGCGACAGCGATTTTCTCCCATTTCTAGTAATAGTGTAAATCAAGAAGATATAAATAAAAGAGTCTCATATAAGTTCTTACAAACAGCCCAATTATACCCAGGAACAGAGGGATTTATACTTGCAATACTAGTAATAATAATTGGAAATGCAATATGCAATGCAATGCAATAATAGTAATAATAATTGGAAAATCTTTGTAGCCCAACAGTACAAAATTATTAATAGTATAATTTCCAAATTAATAATATAATAAAATTATTAATAAAACACCTGAACTATAAACTTTCAGAGGACTTATGTGAAGTTATGGACAAAATAAGTTTTAAGTTATATTACACATAACATAGTACCTATAATACTATATAGTACTATGTAGTACTATATAGTATAGTCTAGCGGAGACTGAGACCTTATCCTAGGCCTCGCACAATTTATTAGATAGAGGAAAGCAATGATAACAGAATTGCCCGCTAAAGGTAACTGGGAGTAACCATGGTGGAACGTTGAGCTCCAGGAAATAAGGAAAGACGCACGCAGGCTCTATAACAGGGCCATGAATACGAAATCGAATTTTACGAATACGAATCGAATACAGAGGACTCAACATGGATTCAAGAGCTGCCCTTAACGCAGTAAGAGCAGGAATGGAAAGACTTCAAGAAATCATTCAAGAAATTATTTTTTATTATATATACAACTGATATATTAAACTCTGTTTCTAACAATTGTAACATTCAGGCCTATGCTGATGATACTCAATTGTATATGAATTTTGATATTGGGAATATGTTACACGCAGCTGAAAACATGAATTTAGAATTACTAAACATTAAGAAAATCTCTGAACAGCATTCCTTAAATTTAAATCCTGATAAGTGTAAACTTATGTGCTTTGGTAGCAAAAACAATAAGAAAATTTTAACTGAAAACTTGGCTATCAATATAGAAGGTGTTGCAATAGCGTTTATTGATGTGACTAGAAACTTAGGACTTATATTAGATTCTAATCTCAGATTTGATCACCATGTCAAAAAACTGATTCAAAAAGCATATTCTTCTTTAAAGCTAATTTATTCAAACCGTCACATACTAAACAATTCACTTAAAAAATTGCTCTGTGAATCACTTGTTTTATCCCACTTCAATTATAATGATTTTATATATGGTCCATGCCTTACAGCTATAGATAAATACAGGATTCAGAAAGTCCAAAATGCATGTGTCCGATTAATTTATGGTTTAAGAAAATATGATCATATTTCTCAAAAAATGTTTGAAACTAAATGGTTGAATATGGAACATCGTAGATTGCATCATCTTGGTAATTTCATGCATTCTATAATTATTGATCACAACATATCTCCTCTGAAACCTAATTTTATTACAAGGGGTAATGCTCATTCATGTAACATTCGTTTAAAAATAAGATTACTATGCCACACCATCGGACTGCCATGTTTAGCAGATCTTTTACATTTAATGCCATTAATTTATATAACTCCTTGCCTGATGAATTCAGAGCATATAATATAAATAAATTCAAATTTAAGCTTAAATCACTTCTTTTCAATAAGCAATATGTTAATTTGTTATAAATATGGTGACCCACCGCGTGTGTTGGTTTATTTTGGTTTTGTAATATTTTTATATGTTTTCATGTATGTGTTTCAATGAAAAGTTATTCTAAATGCGTTGTTAAGTGGAGTGTTCACAGTTTTCTTCCGGTACAGTCTGGTTAAGTGTGAATAGCTTATGCTAGACTTCGCCTTCTGTACTGTGTAATTTGTAATTTATTTATCTATTATTTTGATTTTGTAATATTTTTGTGTACAATAAAGGCCATTTATTATTATTATTATTATTATTATTATTATTAAATACAATCACAAATCCACAATTAATGTTTTCAGACTTCCTGATGGTACAAATATATGCACCATTAAGGAGGTGTTGGAGGATCTTATGGATTTGCATTTTCCCAGATCCGTCACTAGTCTTAGCTCTATTCAACACCAGAAAACTCCCCACATAGAAGTTGTTTCTATAGAACGAATTAAATGGACTATAAATACTTTCGCCTCATATAAGATTGCGGTAATGGGTGGAATGTTTCCGGCTCTTTTTCAACAAGGGTCATAATACGTTATTCAACAACAGCACAGCCATATTAGCCCTAGGATATATTTCAAAACCCTGGAGAACATCGAGAGTGGTTTTCATTCCTAAAATTCGCGCGAGTGTCGCGATTTTGCGATATCACATCGCACGCAGTGTTTTAAAAATCAAATTATTTGTTTCTGCCCGCGATGTTTGCCAAATTGCAGTAGACGTTGGGCTCGCACGATGAAAACCGTTATTCGGAGATACAAAAACGCAATATTTTGTGGAATAAGACATTTTCATCATCAACTGCGGATACAGATGATGAAATTATCCGAAATTCAGTCTAATCCTGTAAATTTCATGTATCCTTTTCCTTTTTTTACACTCTTTGCTTTTCTTTAAAATTTTTTGTGTTACCAAAACATTATCAGTTAAAATAATTGCACGTGCGCTATCTGTCGGAGCCATGGTTGTAAACTATTAAAAATGGTCTCTGTCATTGCACACGCACCGCCCGTTTTTATCGGCCACTTTATTTAAGGCTTCCCCAAACCAACGCGCAAACCAAATTATTCGCAACGGATTCGTGACGAATCCGAATTTTCAGTATGGAAAAGGTTGATTGCTATTGCTGAAAACGAAAAATAAACAATTTGTACTTATACTTGCATACTTACCTATCATACAAAAATATGTATACATCATCGGATGAAGAAGAAGCATTTGTGTTGCTTGCATTGGAAGAAGACAATTTAAGGTAAAATTATTATTATTCTTTAAAAATAAATGTGTTGATCATATTATGTATCTAACCTTAAGAAGAAAAGAAAATGGGTTCACGATATTAATAAAAAAAGACGACAATATAGGGAATTTCATACATTAATGCCGCAATTACGAAAAGACTATCTATGTTATATTTTGTTACTTTTTTCGGATATTTTTGTAATCGTCATAAGAAAAGTCGTCTAATATAGGATACTTTCGCACTAATTTAATGATTTTTTCCATTTTATTAATTACTTTCTTAGTTAAGAGACTGCGAAACTACTACGGATCCGAGAAAAAACGCAGCCGATTGCGAACAAAAACTACGTACGAAATAAACGCTGGCAATTCGCATTCTAAACGAAAAAAATCGTGTTGGTGTGAACGTACATATTTAACGCAATGGAAACAATATGATGCGAATCGCAAGCGGTGCGAACTTCCGCAGGTGCTGCGATTATCCGCGTTGGTTTGGGGGACCCTTAACTTCAGCCAAATTCGCTTCGTTTTGCGGTGCGTGCGATGCCCGCATCGCCTGCATCAACAACAACACGTCTTGCAGTGGCGCAGTTTTCCACATAACACCAAAACACTATACGATGCGCGTTTCGCCAAGTTGGGATCGAGTGCAGTTACAGTGGTTTGGTGTATGTGAAAAACTACGTCAGTGTTATCTTCATACCAAAGGTTCCAACCCTCTTTAAGAATACGTCCTAAGTAGTCAAAATTAAGAATTGTATCCGAAAAATTGTATAAATAACTACAAATAAATATTAAGCTATCTATTTTTTAAATAATATATGCGTGGGGAACATTTCCCTGTTTTATTATCACCACCTCTTCTTTCGTAGCTCTTATTGTATTATAAATTTTGTACCGATATTGTTGTGAACCATCGTCACGAAGGACCATCTTAAATGTACCTACATAATGCTCCAAAAAATTTGTACCATATCAAACGTCTACTTTGTTAAATGGAAGAATATTTTTGAATTAAGCTCACTGTTTATGTGAGGAATTTAGGTTTTTGGTTTAAAATATATTGCACTGTTTCTTTAAAAGTATTATAATTTTAACCTATGCGATCAGCTATTTCCACTTTAATATTTATGGCAATCTGGACTGATGTAACATCACCTCTCCATCGTACCTTTCAATTACGATTAGAAAGTGAAGCAGACTCGGCAAAAAATGTGTTTATTCCCTATTATTAGTTTATTCTGAACTATGGACCGAAAAATTCCTATTTAGGAAACTATATGTGTAGCTCAGATACATCAAGTATTGGTCTAATACTTTACAAAATGTCTAGAGATTAATTATATATTACACATTATATAATAACTTATGGAAGAATCACTAAATCGTAAATACACTTCCAATATTACTAAAAGAAGAACCTTCGATTTATTGCAATTTAATAACATTTTATAATGCCCATAACTCCTAAACTTGCACAGATACGACATGAACAATACTGAATTTATTATATTTACTTATCTAGTTGCTGCACATCTTGCAAACAGGCTTGCGACCCCGATTGGTATGCAGAGCAATTTATTTTTGTCAAACTAGAAAGCTATTGACTTGCTGAATCATGGAGGACATCAACCATATCTGCTGAAGTATACAGGCAGTTGCATAATATGCTGTTCAGTAAATTACCTAGGTAAATTACGTGTGACGTTTAAGATAGGATATAATCTATCTGTAAGGACAAATATCGGCTAAAATAATGAACAGCTTATATAACGGAAACATGACAGCAGTAATATATTTAAATAGTTGGTATCTATCATTTGGAACTACTTTTTAAAATAATAATAATAATAATAATAATCTGCAATGCGGAAGTAAATAGTTCCTTTTAATTTATAGGTAGCAGCCAAAAATATAAAAGATATATTAGGTATATATTTAGTAAATAAATTATCCAAATGTGATGATGATTCAGTTTTAATTTTCCTTGGTACATACCTATAACCAAAGAACTAACATATTTAAGAAGGGGCAAGTCCAATAACATGGATACACAAACCTTATTATTTAAAGGAATATGTAAAGAGCTACTGTACGTACGTAATGCACCCCAACTATAGAATTACTTTTTTATTTATTTTTTTTTTTTCGTTTATTTAACGTCGGCCCATTTCCGCGACTAAGGCCAATCACCGACGCCAGGAGACAAGTAACCCCCAACCTGGAAATTTTGCCGAACCCCCACTTTTTATAGCAGGGTAGGGATTTTTTACTCCTATCAGGGTACCTCCTTACAGGGTAGGGGTGCCTATCATTTCATAGATAAGGGATCTCCGGCTTTATATCCTATCCAAGGGATGGTACGTCTTCTACGCAAATCTGGCCTAAATTTGCATAGCTTCTGTGAATTTACCGACGTACAGGCCACTAGAAGATGCGGGCAAGCGCCGACGGTCTTCCCTGCATGGTCACCCATCCAAGTACTAACCGCGACCTACCTTGCTTGGCGCTCATATCGTTAATATGAACGCCAAGCTGCTACCACGGCTTGCCCAACTATTGAATTACAACTGCATATATTTTGAAATAACCTTAACTTGTTGTTTCTAATATATTTTGTAATTAATTTATTAGTGAAAAATATTTTTTTGAGAGTATTCATTATTTTAAATTGTTTACTGATAGACAACTGTACCATCTTACATTGTATTGTCTTAAACTGTATCTAAAGCTGTACCAATCTTCTCAGCCTTCTTACTTCGATCTTACTATACCGTGTTCTTTCTTCCGGAGACATTAGGAATATAATGTGTATAAGAGGTCTTACGATCCAAGAATTGTAAAGGCTTATAACTTCAAGGCAAAATGAGATAGCAACGAGCGGTTTTAACTGGTGTTCTTAATTTTAGAAAAAGTTTTCTTTTGTCGCTGGTACCAGTTTGTTTTACTTCTACAGGTGCTTTAAAAAAAATTGCCACTTTTTAATTCAAAATTGTGATAATTTTTTAGATGGAACACCCTGTAGAATGTGTTACCAATCGATAGAGACACTTTTCCTCTTTTCAAAAATGTATAGTTTGATAGAGTTGTACCAAAAATAACGGAGTTATTTCAATTTACACACCAGCCTTTTCAACAGACCATATTTTTTTTTGGAAGATCGCTTTTTATTTTTTTTGACATTGTCAGTACAGAATAATGGAATGCATCAACGGATAGATAGCTAGAGCCGGATCAATAGAATTCCGAACTAACGGTACCTAATTTTTTCATATCGGGTTGCGTCAAAAGTCGTTGTTATAGTCCTTAGTCCTGTTGTACAGGGTGTCCAAAATAAGATCCTCTATCCCCTAATCTCAGAAAGTATAAAGGGTAGAGAAAAAAGTTAAATACAAAATTTTTTTGTTTTTACCTGAATTTTTCATTTTTATAACTTTCTTGAATACAGGTTGTTTAGTTTCTCTGATCCAGGCATAAACTTTCTTTTTTTAAATGGGACACCCTATATTCAATTACGTTTTTGAACTCTCTTTAAAATTCTAGGTCGACATTGTTAAGAGTACCCTATACCTATCATTTACCGTTACGAAGATATTAGCATTTAAAGAAAAAAATCTTTAAAAAACACCTGCTCAAAAAATCTCGGAAAAACAAATAAGACATCCAAAAAAAAAGGTAAATAGGGTTTATTTCGTAGACAATTAGACTCAGAAATTACTTCTATGAATCGATATTACCTGATTAATATACAGGGTGTTTTTGACAGATGGCTCAAACATGTATATGTTAAAACTCCAGAGAATCGAAAATCTCTTATGAAACACCCTGTGTATTATTATATTTTTGGATTCTCTATTAAATTTTAACCTTACTCTATATAACGTTCCCTATTCTTATTTTTCTTAGTTTTCAAGATATTGACGAAAATGTTTGGTGCGCTATTTATAAGAGACACATTTTAGGTCCTGTCTTTCTTGGCCAATATTTAAATGGTCCCAGGTACCTTAGGTAAAATATCAGGAAATGGCATTCATTACAAACTTGCATTTTACCTTTATTGGATGCCGAAGAAGATGCCAATCAGATCATGTATCAGATGGATGGAGTTCCATGCCACAATACTGCAATTGTAAAGGATTTTATTAAGAACTATTTTGTGGAATCGATAGGGCCAAACGGGAATATCCCATGGCCGCCGAGGATCCCAGATTTAACTCCACTTGATAACTTTTTATGGGGTACATTGAAAGCCTGAGTTTATCAAATTCAGAGTAATAATGTTGATGATTTAAAGATTAAAATCAAGATGGAAATTGAAGCGCTCAATCAAAGTGATTGCGCTGTAAGAAAACTAGCAGTTATATACACAACATGCATAGCTGAAAATTGAGGACATATAGGACACTTGATTTAATTTATTATTTTTATTGTTATTTGTTAATTATTGTGAGTTATTTGTGGTTCAAGTTACAAACAGATTTGTTTATATTAGTTAATTAATAAAATGATTTAAAAAAATATTAGTTTTTAATAAAATAATATATTCTTAATCAGTATTAAGGCACACTTACTGTAATATACCAAATAATAGTAAATATATTTTTAATAATAGCCGATAATGATTAATAGCTGACATTTTTTCCACATTTTCGTCAATATCCTGAAAACTAAGCAAAATAATAATAGGGAAAGTTATATAAAGTATGGTTAAAATTTAATAGAGAATCCAAAAATATAATAATACACAGGATGTTCCATAAGAGATTTTCGATTTTCTGAAGTTTTAACATATACGCGTTTGAGCCATCTGTCAAAAACACCCTGTATATTGATCAGGTAATATCGATCCATAGAAGTAATTTCTGAGTCTAATTGTCTACGAAATAAACCCTATTTAGCTTTTTTTTAGATGTCTTATTTGTTTTGCCGGGATTTTTTGAGCAGGTGTTTTTTACAGATTTTTTTCTTTAAATGCTAATATCTTCATAACGGTAAATGATAGGTATAGGGTACTCTTAACAATGTCGACCTAGAATTTTAAGGAGAGTTCAAAAACGTAATTGAATATAGGGTGTCCCATTTAAAAAAAGAAAGTTGATGCCTGGATCAGAGAAACTAAACAACCTGTATTCAAGAAAGTTATAGAATGAAAAATTCAGGTAAAAACAAAAAACTTTCGTATTTAACATTTTTCTCTACCTTTTATACTTTCTGAGATAAGGGGATAGGGGATCTTATTTTGGACACCCTGTACAAAATATAAAACAACTAAAACTAATGTTTTTCAGACCATAACACTGGAAATGTTAGAACTTGCCTTCTACAATATGCAATTTAGATTGCAAAATTGTATTGAAGAAAATGGTGGGCACATTGAGCAAATCTTTTCTTTAAACGTAGGTATAAAAAAATGTGTGTGCCAACAAAAATAATGACCTTGATGATTAAATATTTTCAGCATAATTAAGCTGTAAAACTGTTACGTTATACTAATTATAGATTGAATAATATTAATGATTATTAAATTGAAAACGTGAATAGCTCAAAAGCAACTATATATAAACAGTGACTATCTCTTTACAGTCACTGATATAAAGCAAATTTAATAACTACAAATAATTATAAATGGCTCTGTGTAACCTGACAAGATAAGAAAATACTGCAAGCAATAGAAACGATATGTAACTGAAAATTTGTACCTCGTTTATGAGAATTTAATCAGCACTAATACCATACTTCAATTACAAAATATGTTTTAACTGTTTTTGAACTCATTACACCTATACAGCGACTAAGACAGTTACATAGGATTGACAGACTTTCCAACAAATTTGGTTCAATAACCTTAAAGAAAAAAATTGCACTAAAGTTCTAAATTATTACCTCAAAATACTAATAAAATTGTAAGTTGTCCAAATGCCAGTCTAAAAGACCTAAATTCAAAAAAAAGTTAAATGAGTGTTATGCAGTTCAATTACAATTTATCAAAAAAAGGTATTAGTCATCAAACCTGTGATTAAACCTAACTAAAGAAAAAACAAAAAACACCAACCACGTGGCCTCACGATTCACTGAAGAATTCAAATTTCAACTTAACTAGAATATAAATAAATAACTAAATAATATACTACTGATTAAATCTGTCTCAACAAGTACCAAGTACCTAAATGCAATAATATATTAATTTTGAATATTAAGAATAAAGCTCAAACAAGATCACACACTACAAAATCCTAGATTTTTGTGTGTCGGTTTGATATATAGATTTTCTCCCACTACTATACCTACTATAAAACTAACATCTTAATTTATTTACTAGAGGACTTAGGCATTACTTATGAGTGATTTATATATTGCCTAATAGTGGCTACTGATTAAACATAATATTGAAATTTACAAAACTTTCATTGCAACAGGTAAATATAACATATATTTTCAGTGGTATAGTGGTATGTTTATTAGTAGTCCTCCTTGGTAACTCTTGGAGTTTTATTCTGGGCCAATTATTCATCCAGAATATGTTGAATTTATTCGTTTGTTCATCGTCAACATTTTGGAATAATAAGAAAATTGTGTAAAAAACTTTAGTCACTACTTCAAATCGGAGCGTTTCTATAACGTATTGTCAACAATATGAGTATCCATATTTAAGAAATTAATATTGAAATAATTATTCAAAATCTATATTAGAAAATATTATTTAGTTGGTAAGGTTAATTACACCCTGTATATAGAAGTATTAAACATTCAGTACAAAATTACTTAAACCATTTATTTCTCATTCTAACAGGAAAATAATTCACACACATTTCTGTTGACTAATGATTTTAAAGGATGTAACAGGTCCAATTACAAAATGCATGATTCAATGAACGGCAGATATATATGCATCTCAATCTAAAGTGAGATTTTAACATGCATTGAACTTCCACCACTCCCAATATGATTTCTGAAGTTTAAGCATCTATTTCCATAAAAATTAAAATTGTGGATGGTGGAAGGAGAGTTGTAGATGGACTCTGAAGGGAGTCACTAGTTGACTGGAAGATAATCAGGCTGTGCAACAGCCCCTCTAGAAATGTTGTCCTTTGGGTAAGTTTTATTTTATTATTCTGTATTTCTATGCTTGGCATTTAGCCACATTTATTTGGGTGTTCTGAATAAAGAATAAAGTTGTTGTATTGTTCTCAGTCGCATTATTTTAAATTAGTATAAAACCCTCTTGCAGCCAAGTAAAGTGCTGGTAGTTAGCCCTCTAGTCACAGACGTGACATATATGGTGGAGGCGCCTTGCTTCATTTCCGTATGGTTAATTCTCCATAATTAACCTGAAAAATAAATAAAATAGGTTTAATTATATTTAATTATTTTTTTTTGGGGTTATACTTGATTTTATAAAAATGATTTTCTGAGATAAAGGTGATATTTTCCTAGTTCATAACTTAAACCATCCCTTACATTGAATTATAGCTTTTCTCACTGCCTGCTGTTATCAGGCTGGGAAAAATATAGTGCATTTGTAATCCGATTTGTATTTTTGTCCGTGCCAGTGTTCTGGTAAGGCCAGAGGTATTATTTCTAGAATTTTGTTACTCCTATCTTACATTATCACAGTGAACTATAATTTTCTCACTGCCTGCTGGGTTATCAGGCTGGGAAACTGTAGTACATTTGTTGCTTAATTGGTACTTTTAACCGTGCCAGTGTCTGGTTAATCAGGGATGTACCTGTACCTACAGATATCTAGAATTTTGCCACTGCCTGGGATTATCAGGCTGGGAAAACGATAGGGATTCTGTTGGAACATTGTATAACCTGCCACGCCAGGGTCCTGGTAAAGTGAGAGGTACTATGTTAAGAATTATGTTTATCCTTTTCCTTGTCCGCTTATAAATACCTAGAAAAAAGCCCGGAAAAAGAGAGCGCCAAGTGCGTAGAGAACAAAAACTTTTACTAGCTTCACTAGATAATATCGATCTAAGAGTAGATGAAGCAGGTCGACCTTTAACACCACGAGTGTTAGAACAAGTTAGTCCAAAAGGACAAAATAATAGTCAATTTTATATATATATAATATTATACTTCTGAAAGGAAGTGAAGAGGGGTTTGAAAAAACCCCTCTACTTCTCAGCTAGTTTGAAAACTGAGTACTTGGAGTGCTTACTCCTATATTATCTTATTGATTATCAACGACCTTATTTCAAAAGGAGTTTTGCTTATTTCAAAATGTAAGTGCACATTTTGAAGCAATTCCAAAGTTTATATGTTTGAGAGGCTTAGCTTAATAAATAGTATCATTATCCGATTAAAGGACTGGAATATATTTCCAAGCACTACAATTTTTCAGAAATTTTCCTTTTATGTATTTTTGCACAAAATTACTAGTATCCCACTTGTGGGATACTAGTATCCCACTTATAGTAGCCTGACCGAATATCTAAATCTATAAAAACCTTGGATTTTAGAATAATCCTTCCTTAATAAATACCTATTGTGTATTTGTGATATTTATATTTATACAGGGGATACTCTATAAAGTGGAAAATATACTGTAGAATTATATTCAGTCAATAGCGGCGATAGCTCAGTCTGTTAGGTGCTGGGTGGTAGCTTGTGACTAACAGAATGGTATATCGCGGCGCGAGTTCGAATCTCGCCAGGGGAGAAATGGCACCTCTCCCAGGAAATGGTTGTGTCTGCGTTTTTTTCATGTGTACCCTCCCTCTACACAAGCCTGAGGCTTCCAGAAGGGAGGTTGTCCATTTCTGTGGTGTGTTTTATGTTATCTCTATTTAAGGAATTAAATACACTGTACACATTAGAAATTGTGTTTTACTAATTCATTTAGTTACCTTATTACCTGATAATGTAATTGCTATTATTATCTATTTCTATGAAGCAGACTAATATAAAAATAGCTTTTAATTAATTTCTAGTTTTATCATTATCATGAGAAGGAAACAGAGACAGAGTGATACAAAGAATAAGTCGACATAACCCAATCGCGTGACAATTCTGTATGTAAAAGAGATTATAGGTCATCAAGATCTATGTGTCCTGAAAAGCAAAAGGGTTTTAAGAAAAACATGTAATAAACGTTATACGAATAATACGAGTAGATATTCTAAAATTATTATAGCTACCATAATACAAAGTATTATGTCTTCAAAGTGCATAAGTACATATTTTCAAAGAAATCTGGACTTTTCAATAACGTTTTTAGTTCTTTTTAGAAATATTATAAAGATTATTTTAAAAAATTGGTAAGTAATAATAACAACAGTTCTTTCAAAATGTGGCAAGCTTTAAAAAAATGCAAGGCCAAAATAAATAAAAAATACGTAGTTTCGTAAGCAAATTAGCAGGAACAATAAAACGCATTGAAAATTTAAATATGATTGAGTCTAATATGGAAAATTCATTTGCACTTGAATGTACTGATAAACTAGAAGTAATAAGTATTATTATAAACCTGTTGAAAACTAAAAAAGCACCCGGCATTGATAAATTAAAATCTGAAAAGTCTGTCTAAAATCTGTCATTTCATTAAAAGAAATAGTTAGGAATCTTTGGCTTAAGTACATAATAAATAACTCATTTGAGAGAGATATTATCCAAAAACGTTTTAAGTGACTGCTGTTAAACGTCTATACAAGTCTGGCAAGAAACAGGAAGTGTGTAATAGGTCTGAAGTGATATAGGTCTATAACCTGTATCCCTCATATCCAATTTGGCAAAAATCTTTGATCTTGAAAGGGGTTGGAACCTTTGGTGTGAAGATAACACTGACGTAGTTTTCCACATAACACCAAAACACTATACTGCATCCGACACGCGTATCGCCAACCAAGTTGGCATCATCTAGAGATTATTAAAACTAAACTTATGCTAACACTGTATCCTATTTACACCTAAGCTATTGCTATGGTTCTGTGAACCCCCGCGACGGATTTCCTCGCGGTAGTACGTACACGTACAAAAGAAGATGTACTTGTTGCGTCTCTCTAAAATAAGACGTTTTCGATAAAAACGTCAATAAAAACTATCTTGCACTGTATCAATAACAACTCATTTTATCTATTTTAGACATTTTAACAAAGCTTACCATGTTAACAAATGCTATGTTTCTAGGGAAACCAAGATGCAACATTTGAATACATAGCTTGGCATTTGTAAAACAAATTATTTCTGAGATATGGTTCAGATATGCCTAGAAAAATTTTACTTTTAGAAAAACAACTGAGATTATTTGAGAACCAAAGTTACTTTATTTAAATATATTACACATACGACGCCCCAGCAGAATTTAATCAGTATAAAATCGTTACCAAGCTGATCCAGGGAAGCATTTTAGTGACCTTCAAAGTGCATAGGAATTATAAGATACGTGTAGATTGCACACCGCACCTTTGGGAAAATTGTGTACCTTCTTGCTCATGGCAACAACCTTCTCAATGTGGATAAAGTAGTGCGATCGATACTCAAGTTCACTGAAGCGGTGGACAAATAATAAAAAGAGTGTACATCAAATGTAGACATTATATTAATTATGCATTAAATATTGGATATTGTTGATGAGCTTTGATTTTTATTAGATATTATATACCTAATATGATCCGTTGAAAATCTGTTATGATTCGCTGTACTAACAAAACCAGGCAGGGTCATTACAAGGATTCGTATTTTTGGACACTATATGTTCTTGGTCATCCAAATATATAACATCTAATATTTCAAATACAAAGTACTCTCAATAATAGATACAATATACACCCACTTGGTTCTGTAAATGTCAAAAGGGTAAAATAACCCACTATATTGTTATTATCAACATCTTATCAGTTATCAATATGGAGCGCTGTGTCATGATGATTATCCGACTAAAATTCAAAATAAGTGGATGAGTAGACCATATATTTTGTCGAAATTACCTAAGTAGCTAATTCATTTTCCATGTTACCCATTTTTATGAAAAATCCTGTTACCCATAGATTTTAATTTTTCATTGTTAACTACGATGATGAAATTATCTTACTTATCATACTTTAAAATGATGAAATTTTAAAGCTCTTTCCATTGCGAATACACTAAAAACTCTCGTTTTCGTGCGTCAAAGCTAAAATTGAAAAAATTAAGACTATTGTTGCATGATATCAAAAACTATACTAGGAAACTAAATAATAAAATATTAATAATACACTTATTTCAGCAAGTGTTCAAAATTACGTCCTCGAGCTTCGTAACACTTCTGGCATTTCAGGATTAAATTCTCATAGATTTCCCTTCTAAGTTTACATTTAAATTATTACATGCATTTCGAACCCTTTCTATACAATATTACAATAAACTTAATTTTTAATGATACCCCTTATTAAAAAAATCTAGCACCGACAAATCCGGTGAACGAGTTGGCCATATAAAAGGTCCATTATTTGCTATCCAGCGATCCTGAAATAAATCTTGCAGAAAATTATTAACTAGGTGACTGTGGGGACTAGGGACGTGCTGTCATGTTGATAAAATTACCACTTGCTTGTGTGCGGCAAGAGGTAAATTATCCAAATACCTTACTTCAAAATTTCGTAAGATGTTTAAATATCCTTCACCTACAATAAAAATGAATATAATATATAAATTCTGAAATCATAGAAATCAAGTGTTTAAGTATTCAATAATTTGTTTCACTGTATTTGGCGATGGGTTCCGTTTTTGCGAAGCTGCAAATGTATCACAAGTTCTTGTTAAAACTTTGTCAAATTATCCAAAAATAATAAATAAATTTAAATAATCTCAATTATCTCTCATTACAATAGTAATTATTTACACTGAGTATAAATTTGAGTGTATTTGACACATGCCAAAACGACCTTATCGTTTTTGAAATGTTCTTGTCCGTAGCAGATTTGATAACATTCTAGATATGATGAAAATTGACCATATAGTAGAAATTTGCAAATATCTTCAAAAGTAATAACACACGTTCGTAAATTCAGCTCAATTTTCTGATGGACGACGTAACTGATGGATGTGATGAATTTATGGTCGACATGGATTCCATCAGAACAATTGACAGTTAGGATTAATTTATGAACAGAAGTTACGTTTAATGATAGATGAAGACATACGCATAAACGTCCATTTCATGAATATCTTGTTGAATAAGAACTACTGTATATGTTGTCTCCCAACCAAAATATCCACTGGAAATTCTTTATCCTCTAATGTGACTAACAAATCTACTAAGTACTTTGTGCTTACTTTTATGGTTTTATCAAAATTGCATCCCTTTAACCAAACAGAAAACAACATACTAACCTCAAAATTAATGACATGACAGTTCCTCCTCTTTTTTCCATCACAAAATTTGAAATCCATCATAACTATTTATGATGGAAGTGATGGTTTTCTGATGGGACATCATACAATTTTGTGCTAAATTTACGAACAAGATTGATAGCCCATCATAAAGCAATCGCTGAATTTACGAACGGCATTTACTGTTTTGTGATAGAAATGATTCCATCTTTTTGAGAAATGATGGATTTACGAAAGGGCGTGTAATCACAACCCTAATAATGCTTATACCTATGGCTTAAAAGAGAATTTGAGTGTGCACCAGATAGACTGGAATAGTACAGGGTGTTCCATTTTTCATTAAAGAATTATGGCTCTTTGAAATTTCCAAAATGTAATAGCGAGAATATGGATACACCATAATTTAGCGTCGCTTAAGTTCCTTACGAATACAAAAAATCAATCAACAATCAATGATGAAATTTTAAAGTTGGGGTTGCTAGGATTAGGAGGATAAATATGTCAAGTTGGTTTGACTGTCAAAAATGCTTCCTCCCAATAGCAGAAAACAACGGGTCTCAGTGAATTCTAATTTTTCGTTGATAGACCCTGTATATTTGTCTTATATTAAACTTACCGTTTACAGAGTACAGATGGAAATAAGAAAGAAAATCAATCACAAAAATACTCTAATCCATATTTTTTATTGTTGCAGAGTGGGGGAATCACTAATAAAAATACATTAATTTAATCTATTTTATATTTCGCAAAATAACATAATAAACTATGAAAAGATCAAAGAAAACATAAATAAACATATCCTAATGTAATACTTCAAGTTACTTAAACTACATTTCTTATAATTACTACAAATAAAATATAAGAAATTAATCAAGGTGGCCACGTATAAAATCGCCCTTAGACTATTAATTCTTTATAATGATTTTCTGAGTATTGGTAGAAAAGTAGTACTTAAAATAAAACAGATACCCACCAGATATTTACAACGTTTTTATTTTTACAGAACACAGAACATATTTATTAGATATTGAAGCAGAAACTACTATACACGAATACCGTGTACTAATATACGGAGATATATACCTTGTTCATAGTCTATTCCTTTCAGTAAGGGGATATGTAGAAAATAGCACCTATTTATAATGTTAACGTGTCAGAGGAATTCTTTCTAGATTAACATAAAATTTTATTTTTCAGATTTAAGTTTTTTGATACATCTTGTACACATATTTGTGCATTTCTACATACCCAAAGACTTACTTTGGAATCTTTATTTTCTTAACGTCTCTATTTTAATCAGAAATAAATAAATTAAGGGAAGCTGCTTTATACGTGATTACTAATGTTTTACTTAGTTCAAAGTTCAAATTTATTTAGAATTTATCAGACATAAATATAGAAAGCAAGAGGTTGAGAATAGAAAAAAGTATTAAATTCTCAACGCGCCCTTTTCCCTCTTTATACTGCTTTTATGTATCTCAACTCTTCTTCCACACATCTCATATTTGCTTCCACTTTTTGTCTAGCTATCTTGTGGTGTACTTTTTATTATAGTGATTATTTAATACATATCGTATTAAATAATTATCTTAAATACATATAAGACTCATATGTATCCCTCAATATACTGTGCCAATTTTTTATATTTATATATTATAGTTTTTATTGTATATTTCTTACATCAGTTGTACACTTTTATTAAAAAAAACATATGAAGCTATTACCCAAATTTTCAAAATTAAAATCGAAGTCGTCTCTAAAATATGTCTAATGTCTCGTCACCGTGGAACACCCTGAATAATCACCTATTGTTGAAAACACAGGAGTGTTTAAAAGTCATAATTAAAAATAGAAGAGTTTCAGTAGGTACCGTAAAAGTAGTTCATTTAATAATATTTTAGCTTTGCGGAGTTTTTAGTAAGGAAATGAATATTTTCAGACTCGCCTACCCTATATTAAGTATAAGCTAATAATATATAAATTTGTAGTAATTTTTTGTCTAGCCACTTCTTTCTTTTCGTCCCATACTACGTCTTTCACGAAAAAAACAGCACGTACTTCAAAAATAATTTTGAAAATATTCAGTATTTCATCCATTTTTAAAATGCGACAGTGATTCTCTAAAGATTGTGTGAGAATTATTAGAATTGACACTGGTAGGTAGCAGTTGTTTATACTGGAAAAAAAACCATTCTGAAGAAACCACCTAGGTTCAAATTGATAATACCTATGTGATGTCATTGATGTAGTTATTTTGCGCTCCTTATAAATCCATGTGTATCCTTTAAAAATTAAATTTTGAACATATGAATTAACAATAAGTTGTTACATTTCTTGGAAGACATTGTTGATTGTTTATCAGCAGCAGTAATGATTATAGCAAATAGGTATAGTGTTATGAAAATAATAGTAGTAATAATCTTCTCTCCCTTATACTCAATAGCTTAGCGTATGACTAGAAATAAATAAATTATAATATCAATTACTATTCTACTGAAAACGATCAGTTCTTTAACTTTCATTATATTTATATGGTAAAGCAAAATCATTTGCTGTATATGGCAATGAATTATCCGTTTTCAGTTTATGAGTCAGTTAACAAAGTACAATATAGAATATTATTTAAAAGAGCATTCAAATAGATTTTTTTCAGGAACTTATTATACACCAATCATTGGTAAATCTTCTTTAGTGTACCCACTGGCCTAGAGTGAGAAAATCAAGTTTAGTGCCATTTTAAACAAATTGTATAAAGTAGTATTTTGTTACTTTTTATCATTATCATCTTCAATAGTTTCAAGCGTTTCCCTTTGCGTATTCGTAACTGTCTCTGCTGCTACTTCAGAAGTTTTCTGCGTACCTTCTCCGTTGTCAATGTTTTGAAGTTCTTTATTTTCACTTTCTTTATTTGCCTTTCCTTTTCCCTTCTTCTCTTTTTTCATTTTTTCTTCCATTTCTTGAAATTTTAGGGCTAGATATCTAGAAGGAAACATAAATGTAAATTCAAAGGTGTAATTTAAGACATGTATAAATCATTTTAAGTATATAGTGTATTTTTACAAGAATACTTAGTTATATTGCAATAGATATTAGATATTATACAGTGCGCGTCTAAGGTCCTGCCAACTTTTGAACTAATTAGGCTAGAATCTCCGGACAAAATATAGGGTGAATCATGAAAAATGTATTTCATTTTGACGATAAACTAATTTTCTTAAAATGGAAGATGTCGCCATAGGCGCTGTCAAATATTTTTTTTCAAATAATAAAGTGAGATGTGTTGCATATCGTTTAAAAGATATCTTGATTCTCTGCATACTAGTCTTTGAAACATTGATATCGGTCCATCCGTTCTCAAGTTATACTCGTTTCTGTGAGTAAGGCAATAAATTAATAAAAAACTGTCAAATTCAATACTGTAATAAAGAATACAATATCGAATTGGAATAACTACATATTTTATTTAAAATAAACACTTTGAACCTCCTGACAGTAGAAGAACTTATCAGACATTTCCTGGCGGACGTTGTGAAATGTTTGCCTGGGGGTGAATGCACACTCGTTAATGATTCTTTGCCGCAAATCCAAAAGATTGTCTGGTTGAATAATGAACACATTATAAACTTAAGATGACCCCATAGAAAAATTAAATTGATCCAAATCCGATTAACGAGCACTACAAGAGGTCATCGACATCCAATCCACTTGTTAGGATAAGCGTTATCAAGGAAACTTATGATTGCCTAAAATAATATAGTAGTGCACCATCCTGTTGATACGTTATGTTAAGCCCTTGAAACTCATATCTCCTTATATAAGCCCTTAATACTCAAGTCAAGATATACATGTCCTGTTAAATTTTCTTTAATAATGAAAAAAAGTCCTATGAAGGGATCTCCTAGAATAATGAAAATGAGTTTCAAGGGCTTAACATGACTTGTCAACTAAACTTTTATTCTAACAGGTGGATTGGACATTCAAAAGTTAGCAGTGGGGGGCGGATAGTCGGGCATTGTATAGGTTGATCATTCCATTTTCACCCACTACTATATTATTACACTACTGTTTTTCAAATATCCTCATTTCGATTTGTTTGACATTGCCTATTCAAATTTAATTGGTACAACTACTTATTTGCCACTCTGACAGATTATTTAATAAATCAGTGTTTCACAAGCAAAATATCGTTTCTACGTTGAGAATAAATATTAACATTGAATCTATTGACATGTAGGTAGAATAAAAACATCATTTTAGCAATATTTATATTAAATTTACTAGTTATTCCGACAATTATATTATCCCATATTATTATAATATATTATATTATATCCCACAATATATTTTTCATAGCAATCAATATTTTAGACGAGCTACCTACCACAAAGAATGGGACAGTAGGAAGAACAGAGGGTCATGCAGCAATAGCCATCACGGCGGAGAGGGAAATACCGATATCTGCCATAGGATAACGGAAGCAGAGGACCGTCTTACGTTGAAGTGGAATTATACTTCCGTCTTTCCTACGAGGAAGGACTGAAGTCAGATTCCTGCACTGACTTTGCTGCACGGATGGTTCCTGTGTGAAGGACAAGCTTTCTGGAACAGGAATATATCTGGAGGGTAAAGGCTTTCAACAGAACTTTGCATTGAGCTCATTTGCCAATCTTCCAGAGAGAGATCTTTGCAATTTTAATGCTTGCAAGTAAGGAGGAATTCGGAACAGCACAGTGCAGAAGATTTTAATCAGCTCTGACAGTCAATCCACTCTTAAGGAAATATGCTCCCCAAGAACAAGAGCAGGAGTGTAGCGATGCTTTGGAATTGCTGTATGGACAAAAAGAAGACTTGTATGGGTATCCAGTCACATAGAGTCCCAGGGAATGGAAAAGCTGACGAAGTAACTCGGTGGATCAGAGGGACTGTCAGGGGCCTGAATCATTTATAGGAATTACTAGAAGGCATGTCAATGAAGCCATTAACAATTGAGCTTGAAAGAACCAAGCCCTTAACAACTGAGAAAAACTGGAGGAGGAACAGAAATTGTGGACAGGTCCATGACTTTTTTAAGGGGCCCGACCAAGCAAATACGGTTTGGTTACTGAACCACAGTCGAAGGGTTTTAAACCAACTGGTGGGAATTGTAAATGGGTACGGCAGGGTTAGGAGATACCTATCCTTGATAAGGGTAGAGAAAAATCCAATTTGTCTGGAATATGCGAACAGGGAAGACGCACCTCTTCCACTTTTTTGGACAATGTTGGGCACTCGGGAGTCTAAGATATGCCATGCCGTCTTTGACTCCAGGGAGCTGCACCTACTGCTGGGGTTTGCTGGGAGATCCTGATATTAATCAGAATGTCAGGTAGGTTCGAGGAGGGTCATGGAATAGAAAGTAGGTAACTGGACGGTAGAGGTAGACAAAAAGGGCCGCTAGCGGCCTACTTGACAGGCATCAACCGCCCCATTCAATTCTACTACTACGACAAAGAATGGCACTTTTAATATCGGTCGTTTACTTTACCTTTTTACGCATTTAACTCTATTACACCTAAAAATAGAAAAAATGGAAAACGAGGACAGTTTTAAAGACATAATTGTTTAAATAATCCTAATATTTCTGCCAAATAAACAAGAATCTTAAGGGGATAGTTTTTTATAGCTAGATGACCGTCAAACTTCGTCATATTGATGTAAGTTTCTTATACGAATATTTTCGTACGTTTCGAAAATCGGCCCCCGGTCGGATTTATCATAAATATCTATAGAAAGACCATTTCGTGTATTTAATTGAATTTCCATTAATCACCAATCATTTTTTGTGTCTTTAAAATATACCTATATATTATTTCAGACATATTTTGAAAATTATTTCAGTTTACGTCAATTTTGATTATAGCGTTCGTACTTTCTACCCATTGTATGATGTATTGTTGTTTATTTATTTCAGATAGCTTTCAATATCACTAATACCTATGTAGACACTAAAATATACTAAATAATAACAGAAAATACGTATTAAGTTGTCACCAGTGGCAAGATGACCAACACTATAAAAATGTTTAAAAAAGCAATATTCCGTTGATGCACTAACCCATGATTATGATCTCGTAAAGAAAATATATCACAATTATTGCAATACAAATGATTCAGAAGGGAATAATGGCCTCACTCTTACCCCTGAGTAATAATAATAATACCTAATAACATTCTTAAGAGCGAGAAACGGAATACAAATTACGTTATAAATATAGTTACTACTTACTTGTCCACTAAAGGTCCACTGTAATCTTCTGGAAATTTGGGAGACAAGGGAATGATGTACTTGTACAATCTTTCATTGAGTACGTAAAGTTGAGCGGTCGCAGAACATTTAACATTGTACCACCAATCGCATGTGAGAGCTACTTGACTGAAAATTGTTCCATTGGGGCACAAAAACGACGCCTGACCACCGTTTAAATCGCAGTAGTGCCACACCTGGAAAAAGGATAAATATAAACTCCTAGACAAAATTAACGGACCGATTTATTAAACTTACATAATTACAATAATAAAATTAAACTTAAATCAAAATCAATTAGATTGCAAATAACTACGAATAGTAAGGACATCATTAGATCTTCCATCTGCAAACGCCTTATTTAAATAAGGACTAAAACAAATCAAGCCAAAACAGCTATTCTCCTGGCTATATGCCACCCCGAGCGCTGAATTACAAAGCAAAATTTGCCGTATTTTGGTCTAACATAGTTAGAATAAAAAATACAAGGATTCGGATTCCTATGAAAACTACGAGGAAATACTCAGACCACACATCGTAAGATGTCACTAATTGCAGACCGGTTTCGACCTTTTTATGATCTCATCAGTGCAATATAAGTGAGCATACCTACGAATGCGAAGACCTGAATATTTGGCACAATAGGTAAGCATCGCGTACGCATTATGTTGGATTTACCCCATACGATTGATTTGGATTGTGTTTCGAGAACTACCAAGAGGTGGCGCCATTAGGGCTCGCGTACGCAAGGCCAACGTATTGTACCAAAATACGGCAAATTTTGCTTTGTAATTCAACGCTCGGCGTGGCCAGGAGAATAGCTGTTTTGGCTTGAGTTGTTTTAGTCTTTATTTAAATAAGGCGTTTGCAGATGGAGGATCTAATGATGTCCTGACTATTCGTAGTTATTTGCTATGTGCATACATCTGACATGTAGTAGAACTAGTTTCTACATCCCCTCAATTAGATTTATATCATTTGTGATAGAAATCAGCGAAACATGACTTTATTTTAAACCGTTTTTGATTAAAAAATATTTTTGGTAAAAAACGTGAAAAGATAAAAGAAAATCAATAGGAAGGTACTGATTCAACAGCGATGTAATGTCGTGTATGACCTCTTCCACTTCTAATTACCATGACTATGTCTTGGCATGCTGGAAATTAAAGTTTTAATATTTCCCTGGGGAATATTCTACAATTGCTGCAACTACCAGTTGATGGTGGTTGGCAGGTGCGGGTATTCGATTTCGGAACTTTCTTTTAAGAGCATTGCATAGATACTCTATGGGCTTTAGATCTGGACTGTTAGCTGGCCATTGCATTAACGAAATGTCAACCGCATTCAAGTGATCGATAACCTATCTAGCTACTTGACAACGAGCATTACCTTGCAATCCTTGCATGAATAAAAAGGTAGGTTTTAGAAAATGAGTAAATGACCTTTGATACTATAATATCTTTACTTGTAAACTCCCAAATGAGATTTCCGATTATTAATTCAAGCACGTGGGGGATTCAGTAAAAAAATTTCATACCTACTTAAAACATTTTAAAAGTAGGTAATCATTTTTTACAATTTTTACAATTTTTACAATTATTTTATTTGACAATAAGGTTATTTAGAGACATGAAAAAGGAAAGGTTATTCTAAACAAAACTTTAAAAAACAATGTTCCAGCAATTTTAGTTTAATAAAACTAACAAAAAATTTGTATTTATATGACATTACATTTATACTTTTGTATGAACTTGGATTTCACAAATATTTACCATGCAGTAAAATATGATTACTATCAAAACGTATATGGTGCTTTTAGGTGTTTATGTCAATGCTCGATATTACCTTTAGATAGAAGTGTGTGTACTCACAACGTGTTTTATACGTTTCATAACTTTATTCCTTTAAATTTTCTACTGAAAATTAAAGTTAAATATCAATATAAAACGTTTAATTAACCCCCAAACGTTTAAAAGATGTTGATTAAACGTACGTGTGCTGTTTTAATTCCTATAGATGTAGAACTCTGCGTGTTTATACAAACGTTGAAAATGTTTTTCCGTCTATAGGCATTTCAGTAAACTCATTGTTTTTTGTTATTGAATCATAATCAGCAATTATTGAAACATTTGTTCGGTTTTCCAAGAAGGCCAAATTGGTTATGATCACTATTTTATATCTATTATTAACAGAAATATAAGCGTTTGAAGAGTATATGTGATTCATTTTAAAAGAAAATCAAAACCTAATATAATGTATAATTAACATACACATTGAAAACACCACAGAAATCAGACAACCCCAAAATCCGAAACCAAAGGCTGTTTAGAAGGGGATTACACATTGAAAAAACGCAGAGCAACACACCATTTCCACCCACATTGCCAGTGCTGGAGCTGAGGATCGGACCCAGACCATGTGACCGATAAATGATGTATATAAATATAACTTACATATAAATATATAACTTACTAATACTGTATTCGACCACCTCTTGTAGCAATTAATACTTCTCATCGTCAACCTAAACTGTAATAGCTCTCACTCTCACTGCAATAATCTCACTCGTTAATAGTTGTTAGTGACTGATAGTATACTACAAATTCGTCGTTTATGAACATACCACCGATATATCTTCCATAGAGTTAATGTCAGGCATCATAAGATCAATATTATCAACATTTATATGGTCTATATCACCAAGTGCATACTACATGCAAAGAACGAGCACCAAACATTCTTCTTCGTATGAATCAGCGTATCTTTCTTAAAAATAATTGACATAGCTATGATAGACCTATGCACCTATATATGCAGAATATAGTTCAGGTTCCATTTGGAAGTCTCAAAAATGATCTTTGAGTAGGTGGAAGGCCTAAAGAAATTCAATGTGATGGGTAATTTCAAACCTATAGGATCGTAACATAGTCGACATTTTTGTGTCGAGTGTACTTGTAATGAACAGAACTTACGCATTTTTTTCTCCGTATTTTAGATATTATAGATTAAAATTCTTATTCATTTAGATGCAACATATATTTCTCAATATTTCGATATGTTGTTCCCTAGTAATCGCGCCGATACAGTACGAATTCTCGAGATTTACCAAATCAACAGAATTTTTTTAATCGCTGTTTAACTTGAAAATGGTCAAAGCTTAAAGCCCTTAATAAAAAAATCGTACCTACACTTAATTATATACATTAAACAAAGATTTTTTAAATGGAATACCCTGAGTATTTTTGCAAATTTGAATAAATAATTTGCTCACGAATACATTGACAGGCTTGATGGATCTTATCTTGTAATAATAAACCAAAAATGCCATAAGATGTATTTATGTAAAACAATGAGATTTTTTTGCTTAACAAAATTTAATGTACATGTATACTTAAACTTAATTTAGTGTACCTATATATCTGAAATATAAATATTTTTTCTAAAACTATTGTACATAATATATAGTTTATATATGATTCTTGATTTAGGACGACAAACTAAAAAAATTACCGGGAGTAGAATGTGCACAACTTAATAATATAAGTTCTAGGTTAATATACCTACATAATAGAGTAAATCAGAGATATGTAAGCAATGCCTACTTTCACACAACCATATTGACGAAATTTTACGTTAAGCGCCCGCGCTAATGCATGATTAGATTAAGCGACCTTACTAAGGAACACAAAATAAATCGAATATTCTAGGGAGAAGTTTGGAGAACCATTGCGAGTATTGTAGAAGTTGCATCCAGTCGTTCTTAGATAGTCTATAGGCCTACTATAAGCAGCCGAGTATGAACTATAGATTAGTCTGGTGAAGACCACGGAAGTGATAACAATGCGATAAATAAGAAGTAAAGTGATGATTATTAATGCTAGTGAATTAGGTGCTGTGATCGTAGATAATTCGTACCTAATTTTATGAAGATATTAGATTGTGAAGATCTTGTTAAAAATAAAGTGGTACAATATCATACTACAAAATTGTAATAAGTATTGTCTTTCTTTGATTTTCTAACATTATTGAACCAAATTAATGTCTTATGATCGAAGAAATCCGATTGAAACAGGATAATCTTCATTATTTCAAAACCTGGCGCATTCGCCATTTTGTAAATATAAATATAACGGATAACGACGGGTGGACCACTTTGCAGAAATGCAAAGTGGTCCGTCCATCTTCTTTTGTTTTTGAGTTATTTCAAATTCGATTTTTCAAGTTATTCGTGCCTGCGCATTTTTCGGTTATTTTAGATTTTACAAGAAAACAACTTATTCGTCCTTGAGAGATTTTTTTAAACAGAATGTAATGGCGTAGACCAGGGGTGCTCAAACCAGGGGTGATCACGATCGATCGGTCGAACGTGAGAGCTTTAAAAGTCGATCGCGGAAATATGTCTACATTCCCTCAACTAATTAAAAAATAACCGTCTTCCCGTCGATCACTCGTACGGCGACACTGTAATAATAATAAAAAATGATACCTTACTCTTACTCTTTCTTTTAAATCCGGATTGCGATTACGAACCCTATTATTGAACGATGAAAGTTCATATTACTTCGATGCTATTGTGATTAAGCATCATTAAATAAGTCGAAATCGTGCGCATTGAATATTGACTCTTATTTTAGTTGAATTAGAGTTCAGATTTAGTTGTCTAGTCTAGCATATAGTTCTTTTCACATATTATAGAATCAAAAAACTCTTATATTGCCGACGGTTCAACCGTGTTGTCAAATATATTTCGGCAAGTTAGTATTCTACTAAAAATTTATTATTTTAATAAATTTCAAGACTGAGATTAATAATGCAATTATTCTTTTAATAAATTAATACAAATTCAGCATATTCTTATATTTTCAGAACATGAGTTAATATTTTAATCATAAGGTACATGAATCTAGTATCATTCAATTTAGAGCTATTATTCATTTAAGGAACATTTTTAAATATCGAATATATAACAACGGGGTGTAGAAAAAGAGTTCTACAGCTTAACAGATGGTTAATGTAATTAACAAAAACAAACTACTACGAGTGTAGTAAGGATACCCCCATATCCTCCATCTGTAAACACGCCTTATAAAATAAGGACTGAACCAAATTAGGCCAAAATAGCTAAACATTGTATTTTGAATTCTAACATTGTTAGACAAAATACACCAAATTTTGCTTTGTAATTCAGCGCTCGGCGTGGCGTTAGCCAGGATAATAGCTGTTTTGGCCTAATTTGGTTCAGTCCTTATTTTATAAGGCGTGTTTACAGATGGAGGATATGGGGGTATCCTTACTACACTCGTAGTGGTTTGTTTTTGTTATTCGAATATATATTTAAAATACCTAATATATATTCAAACCACCTATCATGTTTTAACCCCCCCTCCTACTTTGTTTTGTCGATCGCTTGCCGTTCAATTTTTTTGCTGTGGATCGCTGATACAAGATTGAGAACTCCTGGCGTAGATAAATGTTTAATAAACTGATCAAATTTCGAGACACTCGTTGCTGCCTATTGCTACTGAGTCCAAAATATCTAATTTGGCAACTGATATGCCATGATCAATGGTACCTATCTATGGCCTTACTGTAATCTTCTACTATAAATTTTTGATATAGAATTTATTAGGACTGTTAAATCGCCGACATACTACCCGAGTGCGGCGTTGCCAAACCTACGTTTCCTCCAGCCTTAGGGAAATTGTGCATAATCTGGCAACACCGCCGCTGGGGGTGCCAGAGACAACCCCCCAAAGGCGAAGTCTCAACCCTCTAGGCCTTCAAATAAGGGAGATAGGCCCTTTTGCCCACATTTCCTGGATGTCACCAGCGGTACTCATCGAATATCCCTCGTATAACTTTGGCTGTGGATTAGTTATTGAACTGCCCTGATATGCGAATTATTCGTGAGTGTTCGATGCAAATTTCTACGAAGATCTAGAAGCCTACATCTAGAAGCCATACAAGTTTACCTACATCAGTCAGTTTTAATCTAGGAGCGATCAAGATAAGAAGCAATACTTAAGTGAAATAAGTGCGATTTTCGAAGTGTTTTCGGTGTGTAATTAGTTAGATATTGTACAAGAAGTGTTGTATTGTGTCTGAAGTGTTAAATAAAGATTTGTATTGTTGTATAAAAGTCTCACTTATCTTTAGAACCCCGAAAGGAGTAACAAGACTAATATTTATTTATGACCTTCATGTGTTTCGTTCAATAAGTACACTTAATTTTTAATTCTTTTTGGTAATATCTATATATGATCGTGATAGTTAAGTAGTATTAAAATGTTCAATTCGTTGTAACTTATCCGATTTATTGCTATTTTGGCAATAAATATTTAATTATAATTATTACGTTAATTTGATGTTACATAGTACTTGAATTCAAAGTCGGTCTATACAGAGTGATTATTAACCGATACGCATAAACTTGGGAAATTATAGCTTAGGAAAAATAATGACTAATAATGAAAAAAAATGTAGTAAAACATTTTTAGAAATACAAATTTATTTCAAATAAAATATTTTTCATTATCAGTCATTATTTGTCCTCAGCTATAATTTTCCAAGTTAATGCGTAGGTATAGGTTTAGAAACACCCTGTATATAGTTGTATACAATCAGTAATATCTACTGATGCATATGTCACGCTGCTTAACATTAAATCGTTAATTAAAATGTTTAATTTTATTCAAGTACCTACACTTCAAAACTTCAAATAAATCATTATTATGTTGGAGCTGTAATCCTGTGTCCGTTAGAAATTATAAATGAATACAAAACTTTACAAAGCCATGCAATAAAACATCAGTTTGTAAAACTCTGACGCAGATTTTCAGTTATTTGTTAAGTAAAGCTTGCAAAACATCGTTCTATATTAAATAAAAGCATCGAAATCTTGTTAAAACTGGTCACCGGAAACAGATTAAATGAGTTTGCCATAATTTGCAGAATAGCCGATTAAGTTGTTTGTCCGAACCAGAAGTGGTTGTATTAAAGTTATAATAGTTTGGACGAACGAACACGCTCTATCCCCCTTTCTCAAAATCGGGGCGCAGTTATGCAATTGTTTGGTATATTTTTCAATTAAAACGAAAAATTTGATATATTTTAAATAAATCTGTTCAAATACTCGTATTTTCATGTGAATAAGACACAAAGTTATTATTAAAATTGTTAATTGTTAAAGGACATTTAATGTCTTACAAAAAAATGGTTAGGTTTGTATAAATACAATGTAGACTTGTTTAAATTTTTGTGAAGTGGAGTGCAATTGAATTTTGGCTTAAAAGTGATACAGATATTTTTTATATATTTATAATATTTAGACATAATTTGAAATATAATTTGTTATATAGAATTA
Source organism: Pogonocherus hispidulus (assembly GCA_963924545.1). Lineage (NCBI taxonomy): Eukaryota > Metazoa > Arthropoda > Insecta > Coleoptera > Cerambycidae > Pogonocherus > Pogonocherus hispidulus. Next base: position 35,282,065 of record OZ004700.1, on the reverse strand, counting down.
TATCAAACTAAAAAACCACTGATAAAATGTAGTTAATTTGTTATACCGGGATATCAAAAATTATCTTGGTCAAGGGTGGTTGTGGAATGTTAAAACGTGTGTCTTACTTTAAATTTGAAATAATTATGTCACTGTCACACTGACATCATCAATAACCTACAAATTTCATACCTATTTATTTCAGTTGTAAAACAATAATGAACTACAAATTATGAAATAACAAGAAAAACTAAATTACAGTAATTGTTGGAAATGTCCCCCGTTTTGTTCGATGCACAAGTTGACGCGCCTCCTCATGCTGTGAAAAGCGTTTTGCAGCATTTCTGGCGTTATGGTTGCACATTGCTGAACAATTCTTTGTTGCAGTTCTTGCAAATTATTTACCGGAGTTGCGAAAATCTTGTTTTTTAAGTAAGGAAATATAAAATAGTCCATAGTTGTCAAACAAGGTGATCTCGGAGGAAACTCAACTTCTGTATGCAAACTTATCAGCCGGTCATCAAAAAACTCGCGGAGGAAAGCAATATTTTCTCGTGTAGTATGTGCTGTTGCACCGTCATGCTGGAAATAACCGTACCGAAGTTCATCATCGTTTAACTGTTGTACAAATTCAGCCAAAAAGTTGTGTCTGTACCTTTCTACGTTGACGGTGAAATCGAAAAAAATTGGCCCAATTATTCTTCTGCGAGAAACTGCCATCCAAACACCAATTTTTTGAGCATGTAGTGGCGATTCAGTAAAAACATGAGGGTTATCATTGCTCCACATTCGCATATTTTGAGAATTGATTTATCCCGAAAGGTGAAACCACGCTTCGCCAGATAAAAAAGTTAAGTCCAGAAGATCGTCATTCATTAAATTATTGACAAACCAATGGCAGTAAGCAAGGCGTCTGGGGTGGTCTGCGGGCAGAAGAGCTTGATGTGCTTGCATCTTATATGGATGCATGTTCAAGTCTTTCTTTAACATGCTGTCTTCATGCTGATTTAAGAAAATACGTAACTGGGATACATTATTTTATCTCTCCCTATTGTATGAATGGAAATGGCCTATTTGTAAATTGAATTTATTACATGGTTCACCAATAAGCGACCTAAAGTGTTTTAATATAAAAATTGTGGATAAAACGACTTATACAAATACGTTAAATTGACAAGACTATATTTAGGTAATACTGTTGACAGTAGAAATGAACAAGACGATCAACATGAATTTAAATATCAAATATCGTTTTTAGTATAATTATATTAAAACATCGCTTGTTTTAGCGGGCACTATGCCCGTAAAGCGTCCACCAATAACAAAACCTTTTAAGATCATGCTTTTCTTAATAAAGCTGCACATCTTGTATATTCCTTTAATTCAATTAAAAAAAAACACACCACAGAAATGAACAACCTCCCTTCTGAAAGCCTCAGGCTTGTGTAGAGGGAGGGTACACATGAAAAAAACGCAGACACACAACCATTTCCTGGGAGAGGTGCCATTTCTCCCCTGGCGAGATTCGAACTCGCGCCGCGATATACCATTCTGTTAGTCACAAGCTACCACCCAGCACCTAACAGACTGAGCTATCGCCGCGGAATTACTTCATAGTTCCCGAATTTTTCTTGGATAATTTGTCTATCGCTATAAAATCTGTTCAAATTTTATTATAGATAAGCCCAAATTCGGTTTATTTTGTCACAAGAGCATATACATAGGAGCAAGTAGAATTTTGACTTTAAACTGATTGTTAGTGCCTATTAAACGTCATTAAAGAGACAAATATGCGCACTCAGTTTTTCTTATTCGTACACAGTTGATTATTTTTTGTACAAGTACATGTTTTTCTATGATTCTTTTGCTCTATTCTAATATTGAGAACGCTAAAAATACTCTCAGTGCTCTTAAAAAAACATCTTTTATCTTTTATGAGCAATGATAAAGTAAAAGATAGGTGGTAAATAAAATTATACATGCTAAAACCAAATTACCTGGCAATTTGTATCCGGATCACCGAAAAATCCCTTGTACCTCTGCGTTTTGCAGTTGAAACTTGTTTGAGGAATAGTAGCCAGTGCTGGATAGTCCACGCCAGGCTTTCCAGGAGTACCACCATCTGGAGTGTCAGCTGGGAAACTCTGTGTGATCGTTCCAGGTATCTCCGCTATATGACCTCCAATTTCTTCATCCGCTTCATTCTCCGTGCTCCCATTATATTCACCCGAGCCATCATCTGCAACCACAATGGGTTTAGAAAACTTCTGTTGCTTTTTTAATGCCTCTAGAATCTTCACTAAAGTCTTTATGCTATTGTCGATGTTATCTGCAGTTAAAGTTTTAGGCAAAGTATTAGTTGCTTGCAACTGCTTCAATATTTGACCCAAAGCGTTTGAGTTTTCAGTGTAAGTTTGAACGGGTCGTGAAGTAACTGGCACAATAGTTTGATGCTCTTCATACTTGGAGGTGACATATTGAGGTTCGTAGTTCTTGGTTATTGGTTCATACATAGGAGTAACAAACTCAGATTCATAGTTTTGACTTATTGGTTCATACTTAGGAGTAACATACTGCGGTTCATAATTTTGACTTATTGGCTCATATTTAGGAGTAACATATTGAGGTTCATAATTTTCAGTTGCTACTTCGTATTTGGGTGCGTCAGTCACGTAGTCTAGATTTTCGACAGAATTTTGAAAAACAGGCTTCAGACGGTAAATTGGTTTTCTTTGTATTATTACAACAGGTTTACGGAGAGGTGCTTGTTGCCCTGTAGGTCTCGGAACTAAAATATATGGTTTTCTGATAACTTGTTTTGGACCCTGATATACTTTCTGTATCATTATGGGTTCATAGTTCTGCTGAGGATAGCTGTTTTGTGGAATTTCAATAGCTATGTGTTGGGAAACGTAAGGTTTAGTATTTTCTTGGAAAGATTTGTAAAACGAGGCCTCATTTTCATAGTTTTTGGCAGGAGTTGCACGTAAATGTTCCGGGATATCTGAAGGACCATACTGATTTCCTTCTCCTGTTGGTATATCGATGTTAGTTGCGGTATAAGTTTCTATAATTGTTTTGGTCGGTTGTATAGTTTTATACCTGTTCCTTTCTGGAATGAAATTGACCTGTGGCTTTGACAGAATATATCTCTGCGGTTCAACAGGGCGGTAAGTTTGTGTATAAGGTGGGCGCCTCGAATTCTGAAGTTTTAATTGCGATAATTTGTCGTATATGGCACTGTAATCAATGGCCTCTTGCCTCTGCGGTAAAGTGACGTATTGAACTTTGTATTTCTGCGGTGTCTGATTGGAGACCATCGGCCGGAACGGGCCGGGTATTGCGTTGGTTTCTAAGAATGGTGTGAACTTGTTGTTAGTTTGATACAATGCATTTGGTTCGGCTTGGTTCTGATTGTAGCTGAAGTCGTTATATTGCAAGTAGGTTTTTTTGGGAGGCGGTCGATCAAATTGGAATCGTTGAGCTTGCCCGGTAGGTTCATACAACTGATCTACTTCAGGTTCGTTAACAGGTTGAGATTGGTAGAAATTTTCGTATGGAAGTAGGCGCTTCTCACGTTCAGATGGCGATAGAGTGATATTGAGCATTTCTTCCGGATGGTCTGTCATTTTGATAACCATTTTTGGAATGGTGGATTCTTCGGGCTTGTCATGATGGATTGTCGTGATTCCAATAGTTTTGGAAGTACACGCTGAAAAAAAAAGTGAGATATAAATATAGAATATTCCATATGATTTCACAAATAAACTTTTTACTGTTATTGTTTTTTTATCTAAGATGTTTTAACTAAAACTCCATTGGGATAGAAGGGATAAAAATATCTCCATTAAAAATAATTAGTCACAATCCCAACGTTACTATAAGCAAGTTATATAGGTAAATAGTAAATTTTACAGAAATGAAATATTTAAGACAAATAGCAGGAAAGATGAACACGGACAGAGTAAGAAATTGACCAATTGAGGAAAAGAAATGAATTTGAGTAGGAATTAATAATGAAGAAAACTAATAGGAAATAGTTAAATGGTACTGGCACGTTTATAGAATAGAACAAATAGGGAGAAAGGATGTAAAAGTTGGTAAAAGAAGAAAGAGGAGACTGAGGTGAGCTTGGCTAGATTAAATAGAGCAGATAGTTAGAAAGAATGATAAAAACACTAATGGTAAAAAAAAAAGAAGTAAAATGATTTGTTCGAAGTAAAATAATAGATGTGACTCAACTGTAGTAACCTTGTAGATTTGTCACAAAATAAAAATACTACAAGAGAATTTGTCCCCAAAATTTTCAAATTTCTTTGGGGAGTAGGACTCCGTCCTTTTCCTCCAACCATTACTACTTTTTCTCTTGATAAAATCATGTAGGCATGGATTAATTTAGATATTTGAACATATAATGAAGCGGAAGTCCAGTAGATAAATGATTTCTCTATTAGATAATACAGAGTGAAGTAAATAATTTCAAGTTTAATTTCAACGTGTAATTGTTTATGATTGCGATAATAATATAATAGTGTTAAACCTACTGAAATACATATCGACGTCGTATATTATAAACTGGATGGACAGCAATATATTTACATTTGCGAATTATATTAAGCGGTAATGCATGCATCTGTAAATGCAATATATCACTGCAAAATTATATTTACGAAAATCAACAAATTCTGCATATTCTTAATTGAATCTTCTCCAATACCGATTTGATTTTACGTCAGCTTTAGTATTATTAATAAATTCACAGCTGACACAGTTGATAATTATGTATATGTGCTAATTTATTAACAACTGTAATAGACAGTTGCTTATAGAAGCTCATGGATTAAGATGAATTTCATAATAGACTAAATTTTACAGAATATCTGATATCTGATATAATATGAGACGTGTAATTTTTTTTTGATAGTATAGGTGTATTATATTACTCTTATGTACGTTCCAAACTTGAATATGGATCAATGAAATGGAGTCCATATTACTAAAGCCATACAAATACACTAGAGAAAGTTCAAAGGAAATTTCTGAAATATCTATCTTTTTTGTAGCAAACAGGTTATTATCCTGAGAGAGGTGTGGACCACACCTATTTGTTAAACACTTTTAACTTTGAATCTATTCAGTTTCGGAGGATTCCCTTATTTCGGAGGATTCGGAGTCATTCCCTTATGTTTTTATTTAATTTAATGTTCCTAGGTTGCAGTCTCCACAGAGTTTTACATTTTACTGTGAGAGAGCTAATACGAATGTAATGATCAAATCACGTTATTTTGTATGTGTTATAATTTCAATCAAATTAGTGATATTTGTGATTATTAAATTATAGAAGGTGCAAGGTTATGTTTTCAGTTACCATGATCATTTGCTTTTGTGTTGGTTGCTGTGATATGGTTCTATGTGATATTTTCTTGTTTTTTTTCTCCTGTTAATTAGAGTCATTGTAATATTTAGTTGGTGGTATATGTATAGGTATTTCGTTTTTTTTTTTTGTTTTGCCCTGTAATTGGGCTGTACCTGTTGGGCAAATAAAATATTTATTATTATTATTTAGTATTATTATTATTATTAACATTATTATTGATATTATTATTATTATTATTATTATTATATACCTACGCTAAAGAAAAATGCACGGCTTATTGAATTTTCTTTGTACGACGTAGTTTGTCTTGTTCCTGGTACAAATTTTTATAGTCGCCCTCGATTTCTCGTAGAATTACGGTAGTAATAAAAATTACATTAATTCAATGCAGCTCACCCTTACCTGAGAAAGTTATCATGCGTTTCCAGTAGAACTGCAGTGCGTTGAAAATATTTTCATTGAATTCAAAATTTCTTAAAATCCCTTCTTATGAAACAGTATGTAATTCTCCAGTCTGATCCTGTTATATACGCCTTATAATCAAACTCGTCGAGGCTAATGAAAACTCTTTTAAATGTTGTAAACACGAAAAATCTCCTCTGAAAGTTTAATCGGATTTGATAATTTTAAGCGTAGATTCCCTCAAAGATCTATCATAACTTATTAATTTTTATTTATTTCCAAGGGATGTTTGTATTGTATGTATACATTGCACTGAACCTCGGGAATTATTAGCTTCTTCCCTAAAGGTTCAGGGACATAGCTCCGGTTAGCTCTGGGCTCAAGGCGGGGATTGGATTTTACTGTAAAGCTTATTTATAAAAAAATGGGCACCAGGTAATTTAAATGAGGAAAAAAATATATGAAATTGTGAATGCGTGAAAGTAAGAACAAACAAATTACGTTAAGATAAAAGTATATATTACAAGTTATATTTACACTTAATTTAGGTTAAATTGAAAAAAAAACTCTACAGCCTGAAAGTGTTTATCAAAATTTTACAAACAATTTTACTGGGCTGGGTTCACCAGTCTTCGGCCTAATTATGGATTGATCTCACCCACTAGCCTCTCCTAGATTAATCCGGAACTCCTGAACAGATCCCCGTCTAGCTAGACTTGCTGGGGTTGCAGAGATGGATGTAAGTAAATCCCACGTAGCTAGGTTTCAGGTTTCAGGCTCCAAAGGTGGAAACAGGCACATGTAAAAAATTGTATGATTAGCCCAGTCCCAGAGTTGTACAAAAAATGATCCAGGAATTGGAATTTTGAAAACAATCAAACCATAGAGCAACTATGTCTGAAGGACAGTATATAAAAATTGTAATAGAAAAAAAAATAACTTATGACCAGTACTATATACTACAATAAAAATTACCAAAATTGCAGTAACAAAATTCGTAACTGTGCTACACAAAAACTGGTTAGTATAAAGGTGAAATTTCTAATTAATACATGAGATTTTAAATGCAAAATTAACAATATCAAGAACCATGAAATATAATTAAATTGAAAAAAATTAATGTGAGACGGTCTAGAATACCAGCAAGTAATCAAAAATAAAATTCCTGTATAAAATAGATTCTGTAATTAGCAGACAAAATTTATCGTATATCAAAAATAACCATATGGTTATATACAAACGCACTAACCAACCCAGGCTCTTCACAGAGAACAGACCTTTGCATACAGGGTACAATTTTCTTTAATCATATTCAATTTGTTAAGAAAATGAAATGTACTCACCTGTATGCAAAGTGCAGTTCCAATCTCGTGTATCCACCTTAAATATGTCCTAAGACGTTCCACCTGGAATTGGATGGTTTACGAGAAAAGTAGATTCCTGGGAAGATTAACGTTTCCACAACTCTGCAAAAAAATAAAAAAATTCGGCAGAAAATTTACACCACGTGTAAACTAAATTTATTATCACTTATCTCGTGACAATAACAAAAATATACGATAATATCAAATAATGCGCTTATTACAGATAACACTATATTATATCAGAACACCGATCACTAATAATAGTGATAATCATTCAAGATTTAAATGAAGGTAAAATTTAAGAACATGTGCTTTTAATAAGCGTAAAATGGTCAACTTGCTTGTACTCTCTTGAAAACCAGACTCCTCGAATTTTAAAAATGTCTTAATTTCCTGTCTGTTTTGCGTCCCTACCTTTTCATAAAAGTGACCAATCAGAAAACACTTTAAAGGTAGACAACACATTACAATGTAGAGAGCATTCTGGGTTGCGGGTATTGGAAAAATTATACGTATTTTTAAAATTATTTTTAATCGTCCGGAAATATACTGCTCGTCATATACAAAGGAACAAAATGATTAAAATTTTGTTACAACATTGAGGAATGGTCAAGGTGAATTTATAAGAATCCGTGTTTCTCCGGCATTTTGAATGTCATTCACAAAGGAATATCATATTCAAAATGAGTCTGAATAATGTTTTGATTAAACTCAATAGTATTAAGGTTTTCAATTAAAAAAAAATATATAAATCAAAATCTTCTATTTTTGGTTATATATCCAAAACTGACAGACATAGATCTAATTTATTTTCAGATTTTCTGTGTATCCAAAGTTCTTATTTCTAAATTAAAAAAATAGTACATTTTTTTAAATTTGTATACTCGGTCCATTAGAAGTATCTGGAGAACCAATTAAGCTATTAATTTGAAATTTGTGGTGAAGTCAAAGTGGGCCTGATCTACTTGATGAAAATATTTTGCAGTTTTTACCACTTCCGGTTATACCGGAAGTCGACATTAACTTCGTTATTTTAAATAGGACACAATATTATATTATTGCATTTTTGGATTCTACGTGAAATTCTAAACACAGTTTATGTAGGGTGTCCTATACCTATCTTCAACTGTTTTTAAAATATTGACAGCTGAATTCATTTTTCCACTTTGACACCCTGTAAAATCTAAACGGTTTGATATCAAGCAAAACGGTTTGCACATTCCTATCTTAACTTTCTATAAGCTATCGTTTGACATTAATTTCAGATTTAACCAAGCGATTAAATTTAATCGAAAATTTTTTATTTCTAGAAAATCTGAAACTACTGTCAAACGATAGCTTATGAAGAGTTAAGATAGGAATGTGCAAACCGCTTTGCTTGATCTCAAACCGTTTAGATTTTACAAGGTGCCAAAGTTGCAAAATGTCAATATTTCAAAAACAGTTGAAGATAGGTATAGGACATCCAACATGAAATGTGTTTAGAATTTCACGTAAAATTCAGAAATGAAATAATATATGGGTGTCCCATTTAAAATAACGAAGTTAATGTCGACTTCCGATATAACCGAAAGTGGTAGAAACTGCAAAATATTTTCATCAAGTAGATCATGGCCCACTTTGATCTCACCCCAAATTTTAATAGCTTAATTTGTTCTCCAGATACTTCTAATGGACCGTCACCGTGGAACACCCTGTATATAACGCCACAGTTTTCCAATTCAAGGAGTTTTTGCAGGATCGCAGCTGAGACTATTAATTATTAAATTTATGACCACACATATATCTACAGTGAATCCAAATAATGTGTCCATAAGATGCTTGCAATGCAGATATCGTTAAGGGTCAACGGGAAAGTAGACATAGGAGCTATTTGTAAATGTATAATTACGACTGGAAAGTCGCAAAAACTTGGTGGATTCGATACTTTTGACCCATTTAAGTATACAGAAGCTGAGCTGACGTCTTCCTTCACCGCTACAGCAGCGAATAGAGGTGTTGGATCATATTTTAAATAATATTTTCAGGGCTAACATTACACTTGATTATATACAGCTAGCTTGGAGACTGATAAATGTAACGTTTATTCCTAAACCAGGACACACTTATTACGCTCAGGTAAAGGCGCATCATCCAATAAGCCTAACCTCTTTTCTTTTAAAGACTGGCTAGGTAGATATAAGGAACGAATTGTTGAAGGGTAACTCTCTACAACGAAACTAGATTAGTTTCGTTCTAGAGGGTTATCTCCATTCAATTCGCTCCACTTGGCCGGTCAGTCGACACAGCTGAACAATATTTAGAGGTTGGCCTGTATAGGTGTAACTGTTGCCATCACAAAACAGAAAAAGAAGAAATGAGATTTCTGTAGAAAAGGAGGGCAACACAAACTGTCAGTGGCGCCCTCTTGTCTGGCACTTTTTGGCGAGCGGGAAATTTAAATATCTCAATTTATCTTAATATTCCATTAGTAATAAACTCGGTACATAATTTTTTTACTACATATCTAAATAAGTAGAAACTTATTTAGATATGTAGCAAAAAAATTATGTACCGAGTTTATTATTAATGGAATATTTAAATATTATGGGTTTTAATGAAAAGTAAAAACTGAAACTTCACAAAATTATAATATTTAAATAATTTTCAAGAATAATATCTCGTTACGTAATTTTTTTGACTTATCTAAATAAATATATAAACATTTAAAAATATTAATAAATGATAAAAAATTATTGTACTTACCTACATAATTCTTATCCAAAAATAGATATATACGTATATATATGGGTTTTTACATTATTTAATATTGGATAATATTCACTGATATAGGTTTTTACATTTTTATACCGTATAATAATTAATCAAAGCAAACATTTTTTAAATATATTTATTAAACAAAGGGATGTAACAAAAAAGTACTATTTATAATATTCTAAATAAATTATATGAATGAATACATTTGTATGTACAAATATTGCTAATGGATGAGCTTGCTACTAACGAACATAATATATCGATAATGTTGGAGTCAAAAATTTATCTCTGGAGAAGGCGATCAGCGAAATGTTCATGGGGAAATTCAGTCTCGACTGCTATCCATTTCATGAGAAGTACGTTAAACTCTGACATACAGTAATAACTAGTTGTACATGAAACAAAAATGAGGGTTGGGTTTTCTTTTATAGTAATAGAGGGTTAATGTTTTCTACAAAACTAAATATAAAAATATTTTCCCTTGGTAGAACAGACAAAAGCAGTTACGGATTTATGTATTTCTATAGTAAATACGTGTATCTAGTATCTAATTATAATTATTTTACTTCCAGAACATAAAACCACTTTTATGGTGGATTGGGTTCGACCAACGGGAATTTCACTTACGAGTAAAAATCAAGAATTTCAAAAACAGTTTATAGTTACGTTATAATATGATGTAGGTACTCAAACGATTAGGTACTCACATACCTATTATTTAAGCCATAATCTGGCCTACTACCTACTGACTAGTAATTTTTTCAAGTATAAATTGGGGTTATGATCTATATTTACAAGAATTGAAGAAAAAGATTACAAAAATATATAAAGTAAAAGATATAATACTTACAGTTACTTCAAATTTTGTAATTTTTATTCCAATTTTCTGTCTTTGAAGATATACATCACTCTTAAAAAACATAACTAAAAACTAAATCACCACCATTTTAAATTTTAACTGCCTTCCAGCGTAGGCGTAAGGCGTAAGGCAGAGTCGTAGCCGTCCGTAGCAGCCCCGACCGGCTCCGGTGCCATACAAATATGCGAGGTTGCCATTTATAGCGAATATTACCTGTTTTCTTGCCTAAAATTGCCAAAAATGGCAACCTGGCATGTCTGGCACAGGTTGCGGACTTCATAATATTAGTTATATACCCCTGGTTGCCATGGTTCGGCTCCAATAGCGCCGTTAGAATCCTGTTAAATCTATCACCACTTCACGTGATATTGGAAAGTGAAGCAAGGGTAGCAGCGTACCGCTTCAGCAATAATAATGATTAGACAGGTAGTTCCCAAGAAAGAGACCTATCCTAGAGAGGATATCTGAGATAATTATTGCAAAGTTTAACTTCCGGATGCCATTCGAGATTCAAATACAGCATCTCAGTCACTGTGGTGGTTTACAGATGGATCTCAAACAGACATAGGAACAAGAGCTGGCGCAGAAGCTATAGTCTCTATTTTGCAATAATGACGTGTTTGGTGGAGAATATGAGGAGGGATTATAAACGTAAACTCATCATATACATTATCTGATAAACAAATAGCCCTAAAAGGCTCTGAACTCAAACAAGGTTAGGTCGAGGCATTTTGGGATTGCCTCCAACGGATAATTGAACTGTCAAATACAAATATAGCAAGACTGTGTTGGGTGCTACGTCATAAAGACATTGAAACAAATGAACTTGATAGAGATCTGAAATTACTTTCATAGGACCGGAGGCAGCCTCTGGAGTTGCTTTTCCATTAGCCTTGTTTATCTTTACCCTTCATTCTAGTCAAAATTATTGTGATCAGAATGAAGGGTAAAGATATGTGAGAAGTGAAAGTGTGAAAGATAGGGCGGCATATTATTATTCTGTAATACGCGTTATGCCCATTTCAGTTTATACTAAATTAATATATCTTAAGCTACCGCTGCATTAGTTGTATGACTGTTGCAGGGCCATGCATGCAGGGCCATGGGCCATATTCCTTTCATTTTGTTCAGATGGATATTGATGAAGAAAAATAAGACATGATGACGATCCGATAATACTAACTGCTGATAGCTGCAATAAAAATTATTTTCGATTTATTTCAGTTAAAATAGGTACCTGATGAAAATATGTAACTAATATACAAAGTATTTTCAAATAAGACATTATTATTGTCAAGAAATTAAGAAAAATCAAGAAGGAAATGAATGTCTCATTCCATTTGGTTGTAGAGGGAGACAATTATAAAATTATTCAAGATATGTCACACATATGTCGGAGCTTTACACTCAGTTTAAAAACATATATCTTCGTATAAATCATCGTCTTCGTTTTTGCGAAAACTGAACACTTTTCCGCAAAAAAAAAAAATAAAAACCTTGTAAAAATGGCGTAGAGATGTAATCATCGGCTACCAATCACCGTTAAGCATTTTCAACGAATTTTATAAGCTGGCAAGAGTTTTCAGCGGTAGATCAAATCACCCGTTTTACGTTAACAATTTTGACATTTGTTGACATACATTTGCCGTATTTTTATCACTACAAATAGTATGATTACAAAATTATTCAACTAAAACTTCAGATAACACAAATAGAAAAAGGAAAACACTAAAACGCCGTTAACAAAAATCACATGAAAATGGCGCGTTGTGCTTCAGTATTGCTTGACAGTTTTGACAAACTGGCTTTTTTGTACTATATTTTTAATATTATCTATTGGCTTATTTAACTGTTTGTATCTTTCTTTATATATGAATTAAGATGTAGATGCTTGTGTAATATTTCATTATTTAAAAGATGTAAATAACACTATTAAAAAGAAAAATGTATTAAAGACAATAAGTTGAGGTTATATGAAGATATGCCGTTGTAATTCAGTGTTGGAGAATGGGGAGTGTAGGGGAAGAGGGGGAGGGGTATATATTGCACGCAAAGTAGTAGTTTTCGACATATCTTAAAAATAATAAGGTTATTTCTTTGCGTACTTAGGATTATAGCTAACGAGGAAAATTTAAAACTTTATTGAACCATAATATTTTAATAATTTCATTAATCATTTATCTATAGTTAACTTTTTGGCTTAATTCCTATATAAAGAAAGCTGTGGTTTTGACAGTGACACACGTTGCAATGTCAATGTTGCCAGATTGTATTTAGGAAGGTCCACCATGGAATTTTTAGCCAATAAGATGTATAACTTTTACGGTAATAACAAATTACCTGACGAAATTACACCAATTAAAAGCAAATACCGTTAAAATGATTTTTATTTGATAAATGCTACTATTCTGTCAGAATTTTTTTCTACTGTTTCTAAGATTTATGTGACAGTTCCTATACATATGTAATGTTAATGAAGAAAATAAGCTAATGTTATTATTGTAACCAATAACTACGTCATCAATTAACTTTTTCTTAAATTGCGAGAAAACGCAAATAAAGATTCGGTTAAAAATAAATATATTGGGGAATTAAGTTCTCCATTGAGAAAAGAATACTTTAAGCCAAACACTTTCAATTCGTTTGAGATGGAAAGGCCCATTACTAAGCATCCATTATCGTGTATATGTCACTGTATATTAGTTGAAGTTTTCATTTCTACGTTAGTTAAATCGTTCCTTGACAGGGTAAGGTAATTACACTTTCCGCCTTCACAGATTAGTTTAAGTGAATTTTACTGGCTAAGATATGCATGCAAAAGGGAGATGTATACACGCGGAAGACTCCGTAACAGCGTAGACGTTTATTTCAAATTAGCTAAATCTTTGCGAGACGGATGCTTTCTGGGAAAACTACTTTATTAAGAGTCTCCAGTGCCCTTTTAAGATGCTAAATCGTTTCCGTTCGTGAGGTAAGTAGATTGCGTCTCGGATTACAACATTTTACAAGGTGGTCCGAATTATACATACAAGTCTCAACTTATTTAATGTTTTTGTGCTGGTAACAAGTTTATTTAGAGAACACTGAATTTGCTTTTGAGCAATATTCTTAAAATTCCCGCTATCAAATCCGATATCTGTTTTAGCTGAAAGTGAATGTGCGGAAATCTATTGATTACAAAGTGAGTTAGATAGTGTACATGATAAGTAATTTTGGTTGGGATGGTGGAGGACAGGCTAAATGATGATAAATTAGAAGAAACTGATATAGGTATCTCATCCTCTTTTTCGCGGTTAATTTAGTGAGGCAAGTAAATCTTGACCCACTCGATCGGTTTTATATATTAAAAATTTTCCGAATTTTACCCTTTTTGAAGATAAATCATAATAATATTACAATTTAACTTATTTTAAGTTTTTTTTTTCAGTAGAATACAATGACATTCCATTTCGTTTTATTCTCAGAATTTTGTTATTCAATCATTTGCTTTAAAACGCATACTACAAAGAGGATACAGAGGGGCATATTTTAGCAGCAAGAACACTCTAGTTTAGGTATATTTATTTATATTTCTTACTTATATTTTCATATGTGTATTTTTTTGAAAAATTTTAATCGAGGACGATTTTAGCAGAGAACAATAATTACAATTTTCATATATTTGCTATATTTATACATTTTCTATTAAGATATAGGAAAATCCCATAAAAAAACTTTTTATATATAGACTACATCAAGTTGCTGGAAAGAAAAAACCAGAGCCAGTCAGAATGGCAAAAACTTGTGCTCTAACGATAGGCACTGGAACACAGAGCAAAAAAAACCCTGAATGGTGAATATACGAAAGATACCTTCTTTTAACGCTGTAGTTCAGCTAAGATTTATATACGCTAAATACCTACCCCTAAAAAGTCTTGACAAACCCCATTTCCACATACATTAAGTATTTTTCTTGGCCTTGACTAAGGGGGAAATATTCTTACATTGTCAAGAACTACCAAAATTAGTTCATTCGAGGAGGTATATAACAAACACTTCAGAAATAAGAACTAAAAAGCTATATACTCGTAACTGCACAAAAATTAACGGCCTAGCAGCAGAAGCTGAGTGCAGCTTGTGGTTAGAAGATGATGAAACGGCAGAACACATAAAGTTTTCCGATTGATGTATTTTAAATTTTGGAGAGTACGAGCAGCACTTTTAAAGTTTCTGAAAGGACAGTACTGGAGTAAAAAGCAAAAAGAAAATAATTCCGATCATTCTTGTTCTTGAAGAACAAGGCATGATTACAAGTTAAATCTGCTTAAAGTAAACTTAAGGTATTTAATAAATTCGTAATGTTAATATTATAAATTTAAACGTATATATATATTTTATTGTTAAAATTTGTTTTTTGGTTATAATTAAAATAAAAGTCTGGTTATAATAAGGACGAGTTTGTTTAAACATTATATATTTGTTATTTTCAGTTGCTCTTTAAAAACATGATTCGTTTTTTATTTTATGATGAAGACAGGTAGGTAATTTTCCATGTTTATTTCATTATGTAAGAATAAAAACTTTGTTGTTATGTGCGCATTTCAATCCATTGACCATAATATTCCTTGTTGTTTCAATCAATCAATGGGTGTTTAATTTCTAATATGTTTGAAATTAAACAATGTGATTACTCTTAATAAATTGTAAATGGTAGGTATATTTAATATAAATAACAGAAAATACACCGTTCTACAAATATAATGTACTTACGATTCATAATTAGATCATCAATGTCAAAAGATTATACATTTTAATGAAGTTTTGTTAATGAATTAAATCACTCATTTGACTTAGATTTTAATTCTTATTTCATAAGAATATTAGGTACCTACTTATGATTATGATGTATCGGAAAACATACAGCGGTTTTATTGTACCTGTCCCGCTGAGGAAAGGATCTTTAGTATTAAATAAGCAACAACTTGTGCCGGGGAAGCTGAACAAGATCAGCCCAATCTAGGGCTTCATCAAGAAGCTGGAAATACGAGTAGACTGACGGTTGCGGTGCATGGTCTGTTTTTTTTTGTTCACTCACTTTGTACCTAACCTAACTTATATATTATAAGGAACTTGTGGGAGGAGACAGTCTGCTGGACGCACCCATCGACAGGATATCTCCCACTTATGTGTTTTATAAACATTTCACAGTACAGATACCGGACAAGGGCGCCTGCCTCAAAAATCCTGATGCTCAGGTCTGGATTGGGCTCCTCTGGTTTATCGATGGGTCCTAGACAGACCAGAGCTCAGTGGCGGGAATCCGAGGCGTGCGCTCAAGGGTAAGACTATCCTTCTCATTGAGAAAGTATGCCACGGTCTTTCAGGCGGAAGTGTTTGCCATCTCTGCATGTGTTGAGGGAAATCTCAAAAGGAGATATTCTAATCAGCATATCCACATATGTACCGACAGTCAGGCGGCATTACATGCCTTGATCTCCTACAGGATCACCTCCAGGGCGGTCCTAAAGTGTATTAGTGGTCTGGCTTAATTGGGACAGAACAATCAAGTAAAATTGACCTGGGTATCGGGTCATCACAACATAACAAGAAAGGCCAATTCACTAGCCTTCACTGGCTAAAAGAGGCTCAAATATACAGTTTACAGGTCCCGAAGTAGTACTCGGGCTTCCGCCTAGTTATGTAACAAGGTCTATTGAAAACTGGATCAAGAAAAGATCAGAGGAAGAATGGTCGAACGGGACTGGGCTGCGACAAGCCAGGCTCTTAATTGAAAGGCCTTGGTCGAACGCAACTCAATCAATACTTTCGTTAAGTCGTAACAGCACAAGGATTGTCACAGAACCGTTGACAGGTCACAGACATCTCAACAAGCACCTTAACACTGTCTGCCTTAGTGACACTAGAAGGTGCAGCTTTTGCGGATACGATGACGAGGACTCCAGTCACATCCTTTGTCGCTGTGCCTGCCTCATGGTCAAGAGACATAAACATCTGGGTGCAGCATTTCTCCTTCCCCAGGACATTAGAGAGCTTCCATTAGAACGGGTGTTGGCCTATGCACATAGCACGGGTCTCTTCCAATAGCTCTTGACTAGCGGCAGGCACAATGGGTCGAAAGGGTAACCGCGCCGTTATCCAACAACAACTTACATATTAAACCATGATTAAAAACATTTGTAATAACATTCTTTATCGAAATATTTTTTTAACTAGCTATTTTTGACCTGTACCTACACAATTTTGAAATTACACAAATGTACATAGAGGGTGTCCCGAAAATAAACTGCCATACGTCAACCACTGATATAAAATTTCACGCTAAGAAGAAAAGTTTTATAACTTTCTTCCTATTTTCATCCATTAAAGAGTTATAAAGGCGTATTGAAATGTTTGCCTTATAGGTATGAAGCGATAAATTTGTACAAGTTGGCCGTGATAAACAGAAAACGATGCGTTGCATAAAATAATTGCTTAGTTATACAAATCTCATTTAATTTCTACTTCAACTTTAATTTCTACTTTGTCGGTACCAATTAAAAGGATGTAGCAATGAGTAGCATTTAAATGATTGCAAATTAAACCAAAAACGATGCATTGTATAAAACAATTGCTTAGTCACAAGTTACTGTCAAAGTATCATTAATTAAGCAATTGTTTTATGCAATGCATCGTTTTTTATTTATCACGGCTAACTTGTACAAAATTGATTACATGATACTATAGGTTAGATTAGGTTAGGTTCAAAATTGAGTGGGCCGAAAACCAGACCCTCCACCGCGATCATGTGGTCTATTGTCGCTCACACCTACATACATTTCACCCAACAGGTCCAGCCTTTTAATGAAGCTGATCACCTTATTGAGTGAGAACTTATTTAGATCCTCTAGCAGAAGTTGTCCTTTGCCAAATAATGAGTATCTGATCCTTTCCCCAGCGGGGCAGGTGCATAATAGGTATGTGTTCTGCCGTTTCATTATCTTCTAAGCACAAGCGGCACTCAGCATCTTTTGCTAGGCCGAATGTATACAGATGATATTTTAAACGGCAGTAACCAGTATATAGGCCAATTCACATGATACTATAAGGTAAACATTTAATTGTGCCTTTTTCATGGGCTCTTTAGCAGATCAGTATAGGAAGAAAGTTATATAAACTTTTCGTCTGAGATTATATTTTCTATAATTGATTTATGACGGTTTACTTTCGGGACACCCGTTAGTTTTCGAATTTAGGTAGTTTTCAAAAATAACGGATAAAATATCCGTTACCTACCGTCTGACTTGGACCACTCTGTAGATGCGTTAAATTGCTTCTGGTATTTTTATTGAGTTAGTTGGGTTAATTAAATTGAGTCGTACCTACTTTTTAAGGATGCAAATTTATTAAAAGCGAGCGTTTTGCGTTATTAAATCTCTTGTTAGTAGTGTTACGGAAGTGAGGTATTATCTAGTTGCTTTCAAGAAACGCTTTGCTTTGTTTAGAAGTCTGAGAATGCTGTTGAATAATTTACAACTGACAAATAACAATTGGTTGTCTATATAAGGGGAAATTGTACATTTTATCTTTTTAACTACGTTATACGGCGAACTAATGTTATTTTTAACATTAGTAACATTTTTATGAAAACTATCCGCCCTAAATTATGATTAATTAATTCATTTATTTACAAGGTACATAAAGTAAGGAATATATTTCAGCTTATTACGTATTTTTAACAAATTCAGTTAATAACAGGATGTGAAAGAAATTCGATTGTTTAAACAATGAAATTTCTTATGTCCAACAGTGGTTAACTTAACGCAAATGTTCGATATGTCGTCCATTTTGCTGCTGTACAATCACCAACCGTTTCTCCAAATTGTAATGGGCCTATACCTTATCTAAGAAATTACAAGTACTGCAGAAAAAAAAATTATATGAAATTGTTTTTTTCAAAGTTATCTTCAATTTTTTTATATTTTCAAACTTATAACCTGTTTATATACAGGGCGATGAACTAAAGTTCCTTTTTTTTAAATAGCACACCCTATATATTATTACATTTTCAGAAAGCCCTTCCAAAGACGAGTTTAATGATATATGATATGATGGGTCTGACGCTCGCCGTTTCGGAGTTATTGAGTATTATCTTCAGGAAATAGCTCATATTAAAATCGGTTAATAATTAAGTTTTTGAGCCTTAACTTGCGCCAAGAAATTTCTAATTTTATGTACTTTATTATGTAATTACTCAATATTCAACTTATAAAAAAAATTTTACCGTGTTGCCACATTTCGAAAACCATAAATTCTCACGATTTTTTCAATTGGAACACCCTGTATATTGTTACATTTCTAGAAAGCCCTTCTATCGATAAGTTCAATGATATATAATATGATGGGTCTGACGCCCGCCGTTTCGGAGTTATTGAGTATTATCTTCAGGAAACCTCCTATATTCAAATTGTAACTAACAAAATTACTTTTATTATTACTTAATTAAGTGTTTGAGTTCTAATGTGCACCAAAAAAACTTATATAGGTAGTATATGATCTATCACTTTGATGTAATTGATATAACGTTAGTATAGGGACATTTTCATTATTAATATTTATAATAAAACTAGTTTCAGTGAAATGCACGTATTTAATTTTGGTTGCTATATAATTTTCAACATAAATTTGATATTATTGGGTGAAGTATATCAGATTATTTTATACTAGTTGATTTTCAAACCCCTGAAAAAATTTATTTAGTGACTGATGATGCACAGGTAATTCTACGAGGTATCTACCTACTCTGTCTTTATTATTTGGCAATTTCATTAAATATTACTATATTTTAACGTTTAGTCAGAGTGGCCTTTGTAAAAAAAATATCCACAATTATTATAGGATTTATCATTGCCTTGACAACCGGGGTAAACTGAAAAATTATTTGACATTGCGTATATATATTAAGTATTTATTAATAATAATGTATAGTGTGGAAGAAAAAGTTGATATGCTAGAATGTTATTTATCAAATAATAAAAGTCCAGCTCTTGCTCTTAGAGAGTATAGAGCAAAATTTCCCGTGAGACGAATTCCAGAAAAGAAATTATATGCTAGACTTTTTCAATAAGATTTTTTATGCAAATTAAGAGTTCAAAATGATAATTTGGGATCTTGGTTAGCACTATTTCAATCCTGGTCATATTCTGAATATCATATATCTCTGAATTTGTCGATAGAAGGGCTTTCTAGAAATGTAACAATATACAGGGTGTTCCATTTGAAAAAATCGTGAGAATTTATGGTTTTCGAAATGTGGCAACACGGTCAAATTTTTTTTATAAGTTGAATATTGAGTAAGTACATAATAAAGTAGATGAAATTAGAAATCTCTTGGCGCAAGTTAAGGCTCAAAAACTTAATTATTAACTTTTCTAGCACGATTTTAATATGGGCTATTTCCTGAAGATAATACTCAATAACTCCGAAACGGCGGACGTCAGATCCATCATATCATATATCACTGAACTCGTCTTTAGAAGGGCTTTCTGAAAATGTAATAATATATAGGGTGTGCTATTTAAAAAAAAGGAGTTTTAGTTCATCGCCCTGTATATAAACAGGTTATAAGTTTGAAAATATAAAAAAATTGAAGATAACTTTGAAAAAAACAATTTCATATAATTTTTTTTTCTGTAGAACTTGTAGTTTCTGAGATAAGGTATAGGCCCATATTAAACGGGCCACCTTGTACATAGCGTTATTCAACATTTAGAGTTTTTTAATTCTTCCAGCGTTGTTGGTCGTGTCTAAATACCAAATTTTTTAATAATCCCACAGCCAGTAATCCGCTGGGTTAAGATCAGATAATCTTGGAGAACATGAATTTACAAAATGTGAACGTAGCCCACGTTAAACGTAGGCTACGATGTGAACAATTATCTAAATCGCAATGATTACGTTTGACACTTTATCAACAGTTGACACAACTCTTTGTTTTCCATAAACACCTACAGTAAGAACCAATTATTGAAGCAACTAGATTCCATTTACTTTTTACTACTAGCTTGATTTCTTAAAATTATATAAGACTTTAAAGTATACCCCTTACTTTATGATGACCCTATATTTAACATAAATCTATATAAATCAGTGAGTTAAGTTTCTTGACCGTTTGTAGATATAGGTACATCAAATAAAATAAACACTTCGGTTTATTGTTAAACTAAACCTTCTTCAGATCTGTAATTAAGTTAAAAATTATACTTTCAGGTAAGTACATGGTTGGGGGTTATATCTGAAATTGATGTTTTATATTTTAACTTCCCTTCTATCAGTCCATATACAACTAAACTATATTTTTTTGTTTTTCGCTCTACTCTATTTAAATGTTCTCTAACTCGTAGTTTTCTTTTTGAAATATTTTATGTTCGTTGTTTAAATCTTGAATTTGTTACGAAAATCACAATTTTAATATCTTCATTAGTTTTTATGTCTTTTTGTATCTCTAAATTTTTCCAAAACACTGTGCATCAAAGCATGTAAATCTCTGTTAGTAATTTCTTCTAGTGTAACTGACATTTTAAAACAGACTTTATTTACATAAGTAGTTACATTTTTTTACTGTTTATTATAGTTTTTGTATCGTAGCACCCATAACATACATAGCACCCATTTTTATTAATTTAAATTTATTTAGTCACGAATTAATTACTACTTATATTTTCCTCTTATTTAATTACAGTACCTGATCAATCATCCTGTCCATATGACATTATTAATAAATTGTCATTTTAGAAGAAGACTAACTTTTTTTAGGCGGATTCTAACAACTTTTATGGATGCTGCTGAACCGATGCTGATTATGGAACCGATGAAGAATGTTTTATCTTTCTTTATATAGGAATTAAGCCAAAAAGTTAACTAAGAGATACAATCTTAATGAATTATCAAATATTATAGTTCAATAAGGTTTTTAATTTTCCTCGTTACCTAATCCTAGTTAGGCAAAGGAATAACTGTATTATTTTTAAGATATGTCGAAAACAAATTCTTTGCGTGCAACATTGAATTACGACGTATCTTCATATATGTAATTCAATGTTGGGGGAGTGCATATTGCACGCAGAGTAGTTGTTTTCGACATAAGTATCTTAAAAATAATAAAGTTATTCCTTTGCATACTTTTCCTGCTATTGCGTATTATTCCTTATTCCTTTCTTGAACCATAATATTTAATAATTTCACTGATAATTTATCTCTTAGTTAACTTTTTGGCTTAATTCCTATATATAAAGAAAGATATAAACAGTTAAATAAGCCAATAAATAAAAAAAAAAATACTATACCTAAGAAGAATGTTTTCTTGCGTACCAAGTATGGAAAGGTAGATATAAATAATATCTTATTTTGTAGATTAGAGAAATAATCAAATAATTTCTGAAACAAGTCGAATTTTATTTATATAGGTGTCCTTGCAAAAGTAAATTTCCCTTAGAATCATTAAAATTAAATATATTTTTGATTATTTCTTACTAATGTACAACTTTTTTTTGTAAAAAGATGGATTTGATAGTATAAAACGATTATCTGACCTTTCTATAAGTGATAGTCGTCAACCTTTAAAAACGAAGGAAAATGTGGATATTTGTTTAATTTCAAGTTTGTGGCTAGGTGTGGTCAGTTTCAAATTAAAATTTGTATTTCGATTTCATTATTTAGCTATACCTTATATACTAAGTATTAACAACTTCATTACAACATACCTACTAACAATAAATTAAATTACATTGTTACAATATTACTATTACCTTATTGTTATCGGACATTTGGTTGTCTCTATTTTAAATTGTGTAATTAATTAGTTAATTAGAAAAATATTTCCATTTATTTAATTCGACCTATGTTACAAAAGTCATTAACAGTAATCTGATTCTTTATTTACTTGGACAGCAATGTTGAAACAATTAAATACATATGTATAGGCCGTTTCTTCAGTAATGAGGTTGGAAAGGGATCCAGAAGGTGTTGAACTTATATTTTAAACAGGTATAGATTGTCTGTAATTTATATGATGTAACTTTATTTTATGATTCATATAAAGACTTTTTTTTACTTCGGTTACTTAACGTAGGTCTATTTCCGCGACTAAGGCCAATCACCGATGCCAGGAGGCGAGCAACGCCCAACCTGGAAATTTTGCCGAAACCCTTTTGTAGCAAGGTAGGGATCTGCCCTGCTACAACTTGTACAAGATACAGGTTGTTTTTTGAGAAGAATACACGTGAAGCATACACATTTTGTTTGTATTTAAAATAATTTCAAAATTAATTTTGAACAATTAATAATAATTTAATTGAATAATTCAATTGAATAATTGACATGAAACATTCAATAATTGAATGATTAATTTTGAACAATTTCGTTAAGTGTTACTTGTTTAATTTTTTAATTTTGAAATTATTTTGAATTAAAACGTATGCTTAACGTCTATTCTTCTCAAAAACACCCTGTACCTTGCAAACGGTAAGTAGCAAACCCCTAATATGGGGTCCCATTGTACTGGGAAAAAGTGGGGATTCCATTTCTGTTTAAAATACAGCGCGTTGCAATTTAAAAAAATGTATTATGACATCACAACTCACAACTCTACAACAAAAGCAGATAAAACAAAATTTTTCATGTCAGCACGCGTCTTTTTAAAAAACAAAATCGACCTGTCATAGCGTTTTTTGAAAAATCACTCTGATCAAAGATTCGAAACTCGCCTGGCACGTATATACAGGGGGTTTAAAAAAGACACGGCAATATTTAAGGGGGTGATTGCCCAGGTCATTTTATAAAAAAAGGTTCCTATAAACATAGATCCGCAAACGCTTCGTTACCGATCTACAGGATGTAGAAGTTTAATTGCTTTATATCAAAAAAATATCGAAATTTAATGAAAGTGCGTAGTGCGGTGGCGTACATTCTTTTATCAATAAATTTGGTTAAAGTAAAGGAATTTTATTCTGATTCAAATCAGCCCCTTATTATTTCTACAAACAACAAACATTAATTTGAAGTTCTCAATTAAAACAGCATTGGTTTTATGTGCGCACTAAAATGGTTTTTATTTTTTATTCAAAAAACGGTGCATCGTACGATAAAATCTGAGGTAAGCCTTTTTCTTCATAATTGAACAAAAAATTCAAAAATAATTTTTGTTTTTAGAAAAACCAGCGACGTCCTATTGTTTAATTTAAAAATAGCCAGTGACGTGCCAATACGCGCACCACTGGTAAGACTAAAAAATCGTTTTGTATTGCAAAGTATGCGTCTCCCATAGCTATTGACACGCCTAAAATTTAATTATAATATCTCAAGCGGTTTTGGAGAAATCTAATTTTTACTGGTTTTTAAATTAAACTTCAACATCCTATAGATCGGTAACGAAGCGTTTGTTGACCTATGTTTATAAGAACTTTTTGTTATAAAATGACCTGGGCAATCACCCCCTTAAATATTGCCGTGTCTTTCTTAAACACCCTGTATACGGCGAGACAAATCAATGTTATACATACACTACAGAGAGTAGTTTATTTATTTATTAGATTTAAACAACCGACAGAAAAAAGAGAAAATTTGTTTGCTTAACAGTATATTGTATATTTGGTTGACACATACAAGGAGATTTTATTGTTATTTGTTTTATTATCTATTACAACGAAATCTCGGACAAAGTGAAATTATTAACAAATATTTATAATAATTGCGTGACACTGAAAACCGCGAACATGAACGAATGTCTTGGAAAGGAAACATTGACCTGATTATGGTATGGGAAGTATTTCGAAAATATAATGTGTACGGATATAAGTAATACCTATAACAAATCTGTATATACTTACAGCTTACAGCAGTGAACTTTCGCCTTCTTTTACACTTACTATGAATTGTTTATTGTGATTATTTTTACATCATGTATTATTTTATAGTTATATAATCTGTTTCAATCGTATACGTGCTCTAATAATATTAACCGTTTTAATACAAATTAATTAATAAAATATTAAGAGGGTGCGGTACATTATTAATTTGTAGATCACAATAGCGCATTCAAAACCAATTAGGTTGGTTACCTACTTACTTATTCAATATTTAACAATTCCCTTTCAGTTTCGTAAAATTCAGCATCTATTTGGTTTTAGCTTCTATAACTCTTTTATCGCAGCTATACATTTTTGTTAGAATAGAGTAATGTATTCTTATTATATTTCTCTCTTTATAATATTTGACTTTTGCTATTCACTAATAGATTTATAGAACTACGTTGGCGAGCCGGTGGCTCAGGGCTTAGCGTCTCGATCGCTCAACCCAGAGATCGTGGGTTCTAATTCCCATTCCACCAAACAATTTTTAATTAAATTGTTTACTCGTAGATCAAGGCTTATTCGCTGGGATGGCTTGGCAACCATCCTGGCGATGGCCTAGCATGGGAAGAATGTCAACTTGGTGTTAATGTGAGAGATTAAAATCAGTTGATGTTTGTGCCCCTATCTAATGAGGTTTTCCAGGTTTCCCTCATTCAAGCACTGAATGGTGGTTAGGGCCTACCAACGCAAGTCGTTCCTGAGGTGCAAATGAGGTACGCGAAATAATAATTTGCCGCCCCCTCTCCCACACAAGTCTCAGACTTTCGGGCTAATCCCTGTGATTAGAATGAGGGGTAGAGATACTATTATTATTATTACGTCTCAGTATGCACCGTTCCTAAACTTTCATGCAGATGGTAAATAAATTATGTAGATTGTTTCGCTTATACATATTATTACAGCAGATTACAGTGCAGAAGCTGTATTAGTAAGTAGTCTCATAGGTACAGTCACCGTCAGATTAATTGATTCAAGGTGAAGATTTCTTTCGTAGAAACATCGTAGAATCCGCTCAAAATGAATGGTTTGGTTTCAGTGATATACCCGAATAAAAAATCGTTGAAAATGAGATTAAATGTGAATTAATAAACACAGTGAAAATTAAGATCATTTGGAAGCAATTTATATTATTTTGTGCGGAAAAGCTACATAATGGATCAAGGTACTCCAGTTTGTGAACTTGCATCTATTTAAAATAGATGGAGAAGAAGAACCAAATGGAGAAGAATACACAGAGCACACTATTAAAATAATAATTTAGCGATAATTAGGTGTGTTTTCGAATGAGCTGAAACAAGAGAGTAAATGTTATATTTGTTTCACAACGCTTATATTCATAATCGGGAAAAAATCCTTCTAAATACCGCTCGGACTTCAAAATGAACCAAAAAATTTTCACTCAAGCATGTTTCATTAAAAATGTCACTTATCCTAAAGAATTCGTGAAATTACAGAAAACAGAAAGAAAGAATGAGATATTTTGTGTGGTCAGCTGGTACCAACCACCAAATTCCTTTGAACGTGTAGACGTAGCGCTGACGTACAGAGCGTCATCGCTATATTTTCAAAAGGGATTTCACTTAGTTTGTACTGCAGTTAACGTAAAAATATGGGGAAAAATATCTAAAACTGTAACGGTGCATTTAATACAAATTAATTTACAAGTTCAAGTATGCCGGTATGTTCTACATGGTTTTTAATTTTTATACCTAGCATATAGTTGGAAAATTGAACTGCTCGACAGTGTGTAGGACACAGTTTTCTGCTCCACGTGCAACGCAGTGTGGTGACAGTAACGGCTAATGATGGCCATTAATAGTAAGCTTTTTTGTTTTTCTAGTTTTCTTTAGTTTTACCTAGTTTTTCTTTAAGTCCTATGTGCTTTTGAGCTGCGTATGTCCTATTTGCTTTGTGTTTTTAGATTCAGAAAATTCTCTTGTTAAATTGAATTTACTATGGCTTTACCTTTTAGTAACACCAGAAGGTGCAGGTTTTGCGGACACGATGACGAGGACTCCATTCACATCCTCTTTCGCTGTGCCTGCCTCATGGTCAAGAGACACAAACATCTGGGTGCAGTATTTCTCCTATCCCAGTACATTAGAGAGCTTTCCCTAGAACGGGTGTTGGCCTATGCGCATAGCACGGGTTTCTTCCAATAGGTCTCGAGTAGCGGCAGGCACATGGGTCGAAAGACCTGAGTGCTGCGAGTAACCGCGCCGCCTTCCAACAACACCAATATGGCTTTCCCTTTTTTCCCTATAATATCTTCTATACATTTTTTTCTTTTTGACACTATAGAGCAAAAAAGTTCTCCAAATTCTGCATCGGAATCTGATTCTGATCTCAAGGCCTTATCATGTGACGCCATACTGCGCCACTGCGCCAGCCTGCGTCTTTTTCCCTGTACTACTCCACCTGCGTTGTCTGCCTCTCGTTGTGCGCCCCGGTACTGTGGGATATCGTGGTGTCCAGTCAATTGATATTAAGGCGACATCTGGAGTTCCTCAAGGCCCCGTCCTTGGACCGTTATTATTTTTAATCTTCACAGATGACCGAATTGCAGGACTCTACTCTATGCAGATGACCCTAAGTTGTACTACTCTGGGTCCAATATTGGTGATTGCCATTTGTTTCAACATGACATGGGCAATATTCACAACTGGTGTACAATAAATTAACTTTCGCGTAAGTGTAACTCAATGACATTTACTAGAAGAAATAATTTCATCCATTGAGGTTGAGGTATTGAGGTTAACATAATTATGAAATGCACCAGCATTAAAGATCTTGAAGTAACACTTGATAGTAAGGTAAGTTTTGTGTTGCGGACTTGAAAACCATTTACAGAAATTAAAACGGTGTTCTTAGTTTTTAATGCATTCATTATCTCAAAATTAGAATATCTCTCGTATGGGACCCAGATAGGAAAAATAATTCTGATGCCAGATATAGAGATATATTCTGATACCACAAGACTTAGAGATTAATAGCAATTATTTGTGGAGCTAGTGATACATATTTTCACCTCCCATAAAATTCGAGGGAAGATGGTGCTAGCTCTAATTTTGTCTTTGTAATTCTCTAATGTAAGAATTAAACACGGATTTCGTATATGAAAAAGTTTTGTAGAAATCCTGGCACATATCATAATTTTTATAAAACATTAGATGTTCAAAGTTACTGGATTTGGATATAAAGTAGTTTGTACACTTTTAAAATAGAAGCATTATAGACTATTTCATTAAAAATATCTAAAATACATTGCCAGTAAACTTTTTTATATAAAGACATTTGCAAATATATTTACTGACAAAATAATTTACATATCGAAATTGCTACGGTACAGTGCGTTCACTAGCTGAATATGTTTTACTCATTTGGATAATGAGTAGATGTGATCTGTTTCTTGGTAGGTACTTTGTGAGTTTACACGAGCACATTTATGTGCTTGGGCGTACTGGATTTGTATCATTACATGTGTGCCATTCTCGGTTACAGAACGTGATGTAAGCATACTAAAAATAATAAATATACTTATACCTAGTAGGAAGTGTAGCATTTTATTGTCAAGCATCGGTTTAATGGTCGCTCGGGTACTTTCGCTCTCAGCATTGTCGCATTAGGTATAATTTCAAACGACGTAATAATTTAACTGACATGGTGACTTCAATTATTGCTTTGTCCGGTATTTTGTGTTTATTATAAACAGAGAATTGTTCGTCCAAAACGGGGTAAGATACAAAATTATTTGGGTTGGCTAGAACTTTCAACTACTCGGATCTCAATAGATGATTCTTCAGGTAGTGATAGTTCATAACTGTTTAGTTAAAATTTTCCTAAATTGAAACTGGGTCACTATTCATTTAGGATAAATGTTCACAGTATTTTGCAACGTAGGGCTTACAAAAAAAATTTCTGCTACAGCTGGAAATTTTCTTAGCTACAATTAAGACATGTGGTGGTGAAAAACACCGTAATGACCTTTTTTGAAATTTGCTACTATCTATCTAACAATTATTGTTTAATTGACAAACAGATAGAGACCTGCTTTTCCGCAGGTGCTTTTACTGCAGTCACCTCTATTCTTTTTGAGGAAGACAATGTATTTGAATGAGATGCTGAAAACAATAATTACTCCTCGGACTACCACCACCAGATGCTCTTTAGGCAATCATGTCGCAACATGGTTCATCGATTCCATTACCTGTGGCGTAAATGACGATACTCTGACGAGCACATAATAAGTGCGAAACCAGTCAGTGTCTGGGGGTTGGTCTCGAGTTGGTCGGAGTAATGCAATACCAGTCGGTGCACATAGGCCGTGGAGTAGTTGTTAATTACAATGTATTAAGAAAAACATAACTACCGTTCCCTAATGTGGGGGGCGGAGGTCTCCCCCTCAAACTAATAAGTTACAGATTTTATTTAAAGTTTATGTCATCTCTGGCCAAATCGGCTGTAATTTCTTAATTACAATGTATTAAGAAAAACATACTCTGGTCTCCTAATGAGGGGGGCGGAGGTCTCCCCCTCAAACTAATAAGTTACAGATTTTATTTAAAGTTTATGTCATCTCTGGCCAAATCGGTTGTAATTTCTTAATTCCAATGTATTAAGAAAAACATACTCTGGTCTCCTAATGACGGGGATGGAGGTCCCCCCTCAAACTAATGAGGTTTTTGTAGTTTCTTCTGTTCTTTCGCTAGTAGTTACAATAGATTAAAGAATAGTAATTCGCTCTTTTCCACCTACCTAATCATTGTCATGAGGATGAGGAGTAGAGATGTTAGACGTCATTAGAGTATCCAGGAAAGTGTGATAAAATTGAACTAGGAAGTTCATATAAACTGGCCTAAAGACACGTATCTAAGATATAGGGTTTATGACGTTAAAACTTAAGAAAAAAAATGCTTTTGGTAACGATAGAACGATAGACTTCTATGCTGAAGACTAATTATGCGTCTGGTGAATTTTTCTCTATCTCAAATTCACCATCTTAAATATACCATCTTACGGGTACAGGCTATTAAAATTTAATAAAGTTATTCCTTAAAACGTGTAATTAATTGTTTATTAACAACAATGCGTTTTTATATGGTTCTTGTTAATTTGTTAATAATCTCCATTTCAATATTTTATTCTCTTTTGAATTATATTCATTTCAATCTAATTAAAATATTTGCATTGGTACAAAGGTTTTAATTTACCTCCTCTTCTAAAGTTTCAGAAACTTTGAGACACATCTCAGACACTTTGTAGCTTCCTATATTTGGTATTATGATGGCCAAAACTGGCCGACTTGCGGAAATGCATTTAAATGCTCTATTATAAGCTAGTCACTAATTAGTACCTAATTAAATTTACCTCTACAGTATCTGCGATGCAACAATGTAATGTTCAACTTCGAGTTATCTTTTGTTACGGGTATGGCACAGAATCTTTACTTGTTAGAAGCAGTAGTTGGGAGGTTAGTTATCTATGAGTTTGTAATTTGTTGCTGATTCTGAAGTGTATATAAATTGCAAGTATTGTTGGCAAGAACACGAATTTATTCTACTGATTTATTTAAGTATCCTTTAATACTTTTGAGAAAAATTTTAAAGAATCATTCCACCCGTAACTACCTAGAGCTTGATCTACAAATATAATACAGTACTGTAATGCGCATTGATTTTTACTTTTCTTAGTTTAAAGTATGTAGTAGTTATTTATAGTACGTGGAACGTGCAGGAAATTATTGTCGTCTTACCTGAGTAACAGGAAACAGTTTGTACATTATTTTGGAGGGAAATTGGACGAACTACTGGTTGAAATTGGGGTACCGCAGGGAAGTATTCTTGGGACGCTATTATTCTTACTTTATGTTAACCATTTTGGATTTAAATTTAACCCCTTTTCAACCGTGTGTGCAGATGATGTAACCATTTCTTAGATCTTTCCGAAACGAAAACATATTTGCGCGTATCGTGATAATTTTTCAATAGTACCTATTTACCGAATAAATGGACCATAGTTTTATAAAATAATTAGAAACTACCAAATTTGTTGGAACTGAAGCCATAATACAATCATGATGTTTACGAGCTACGCTGATAGAAGTGTAAATTATGCATATATTTGAAATTTTCGTTGAAGAAAACTTATGTTGTTGATTTTTTATTTAAAAACAAGTCATTGCCATGAATATTTCTCGCTGTAAACGAACAAGGGAAATTAACCAGATGACTACATGGGACTACAAATTCTTCGGAAACATTATTACTATTTGTAACATTACTATTACTTCATTTTATAATAACTTATCTATTGCATATATTTTGCAATTGCTAAGTACTGATTAATCAAAGGTATTAGGTTTTTGAATTAATTTTCGTAACAAATGCATACCATTATTATCTACCGGGTGTCCCACGGTGACGGTCCATTAGAAGTATCTGGAGAACCAATTAAGCTATTAATTTAAAATTTGAGGTGAAGTGAAAGTGGGCCATGATCTACTTGGTGAAAATATTTTGCAGATTCTACCACTTCCGGTTATACCGGAAGTCGATATTAACT
The DNA here is from genome assembly GCA_963924545.1 of Pogonocherus hispidulus. NCBI lineage: Eukaryota > Metazoa > Arthropoda > Insecta > Coleoptera > Cerambycidae > Pogonocherus > Pogonocherus hispidulus. The sequence goes on along the minus strand of OZ004700.1, from coordinate 35,250,880 downwards.
TCGGTATTTTAAATAAGACACCCTATATATTATTGCATTTTTGGATTCTACGTGAAATTCTAAACACATTTCATGTAGGTTGTCCTATACTTCAACTGTTTTTGAAATATTGATAGGTGTATTGGTGGCAGGTGTAAACGGTTAGAAATCAACCACAATGGTTTGCACATTCCTATCCTATCTTTTCATGAGATATCGTTTGACATTAATTTCATATTTAATCAAGAAATTAAATTTAATAGAATATTTTTAATTACTAGAAAATCTGAAATTAGTGTCAAATGATAGCTTATGAAAAGTTAAGATAGAATGTGCAAACCGTTTTGCAAATCTCAAACCGTTTAGATTTTAGAGGGTGTCAAAGTTGAAAAATGTCAATATTCACCTGTCAATATTTCAAAAACAGTTGAAGATAGGTATAGGATATCTTATATGAAATGTGTTTAGAATTTCACGCAGAATTCAGAAATGAAATACTATATAGGGTGCCCCATTTAAAATAGCGAAGTTAATGTCGACTTCCGGTATAAGCGAAAGTGGTAGAAACTGCAAAATATTTTCATCAAGTAGGCCATGGTTCACTTTGACTTCACCTCAAATTTCAAATTAATAGCTTAATTGGTTCTCCAGATACTTCTAATGGACCGTCGCCGTGGGACATCCTGTATATGGAACTGCAGTTTTGGATAATTTTATCATTTATGTTTAAATGTTTGTTCTTTGTATGCCTAAAACTTTCACCACAATCCAGTTAAATCGAATATTTCTGTAGCTTTTTTCAGGGATAGGATAAATTTCAGTGATCAACAAAGACATGTCTTTTAATTTTGTTTATTAAGATAGTCCTCTTTCGATGACTTTACCCTTTCAAAAATATAATTAATGGTTATTGTACACAGTAATGGTTTGATAAGCTTTAAAAAACACTGCTGTACGTGACGAGAATGAGTCTTTCCCATTTCAATACATATATTTATTTATTCTATTTGACCAAAGTTGCTATAAATAAATACAGAAAGGGTGATACAGGGTAGGGTAACCTACCTACCTACGCATAATCTTGGGAAATTATAGTCGAGGACAAATAATGACTAATAATGAAAAAAAATTTAATTCAATAAAATAATTGAATAAAATTTATTTCAAATAAAAATAAAAGAACGTGAATTTCATAAAATTTTAAATGCCCCGTATGCCAGTATCATGTCCATAACTTCTTCGTTTGAGAAATTATACTGACTGACTTGTTTACTTCTTAGTTTTTATAAACAAAGAATTTCATCAGATAAATTTTTGTAAACATTTCTTTCAAATTATTAAAGAAACTAAAAATGTTTTACTACATTTTTTTCATTATTAGTCATTATTTGTCCTCAGCTATAATTTCCCAACTTAATGCGTATAGGTTAAGAATCACCCTGTATACAGGGTATTATACTTGAAAATAAACAACGCCCTCCTCCTATTCGTTCTTAAAAATTGTAACTATTCCTGGTATTACGGAAAGTGTGGTTATTAAACAAAAAACTTTAGAAATAAGAAAGGAGATCATAGAAAACAGCACGTCAATATTTCAATTTAAGTTACAAACTTAATAAATGAAACAAAATATGGATAATTTTTGTAAATTACAAAAATAAAGGCAGGCAGTTGTATGTCCACCCTCTATTTTTTGTTAAGCTTATTTCCAAGTATAGATATTTTACCTTCTAAAGATGGCATTTCAATTGGTAGGAGTTTCTTTGTATGGAATGAGATTAAAAAAAATACATTAATATCTGTTTTATTTTAAATTCATTTTATAATATACAGCTAATTAATAACTAGGTCAATTTACAAAACCGATAATTATAGAAATTGATGTTTTCCTTATATATTATAAAGATGCCTCCATGGTCTATGGGCTTTAATGAACTATGTATAATACGGGATCAAACAACTATTTTTTGTATACCTTGAAGCCTATAATGAAATGGAAGGAAAGTTATTATTAAATAATAAATTATGTTTTATTACATTTATTGCTTGATTAAAATATGTAATATATACAAGGTAATTTATTTATGCAATTTTAGCACATGAATTGATTATTTTATTATAAATTAATGAACACTATCGATCACTTTATTATTTTTAAATTAATAATTGCCTTTTAATAGTTTTTATTTATTTCAGTACTTTATTAAAGAAATGTGGTGTATTAATAGATCGTAATAAAGTGGTTATTGAAGTGCATTTTAATTTGTCGCCGTTTTTTTGTTTAATTTTTTTTAAGTGTTAGAATTTGAGTCAATTACATGTACTTTATCTTTAGGTCAGATGCTGACTAGTAATTTTTGGTTGCACAAGATTTTTGCCTACCGCTGAGAAATACATGTTTTTAAAACAATGAACGCCTGAAAGTTTGGGAAAATCATAGAAAAGTTGTTTAGCCGATCTTTATTCCTGTCCGATATAGCCGAATCGATATTTTAAAACTTAAACAAGGAAGTGGTCATGTTTATTAAATTCTAAAATTTTTGGAAAATTAATCACTGAAAAATTTTGTTGAAAACTTTAAGAAACATTAAAATTTCCAGAAAAAGAGAGATGTATTTCATTAGCCATTTATTTTTTATTTATATAGACACCAAATAGTTTCCTATACAAATAATACTTCACTCTAGAAACCTCTGTAAAGCCATAATCAGTTACACTTTAAACAGATAAATTGATTAAAAACATACTTCAAAACAAAGACCAATCATTATATAGAGCAATAGTAAAAATTGATAACGGTATCACACCCTTAAAACCTATCAATGCGAATCAAAATGTTTACAATATGGTCAATATAAGCAAAATGTAGGGTCGTCGCTTCAAATATTAAGAATATATAAACAAAGCGCTTTCATATAAGTTCTTACAAACAGGCCAATTAAATCCAGAAACAGAGGCATTTATGCTTGTAATGCAGGACCAAGTTGTAGCTAAAAATATCTATAAAAAATTTATTTTAAAAAACTACACAATAATAGGGAATCGATGCAGAAAATGCTATCAGTTCCTTGAAACAATAGAAAATATAACATCTGGATGTAAACTACTAGCAGGTGTGCAATATGCCATTAGACATATCCGTGTGGAGCCTCAAGCCTAACACCAATATTCAATATTAACCACCAACTATAATTTAACTTTTCTTTTCTTGACCGTTAGAGATTTAACACAGATTGTTTTTCTTGGGTATTTCGGTCACTTAATTACATATAAAAAAGGTTACATTTTTTATACATATATATATTTCTGACGTTTCGGCTTTATTAGGCCATCTTCAGAGATTCTGCAGAAGATTACATTTTACAATTATTTGTTTAATATTTTTGTGATATATTATACTTACATTTATAGGATGTTTCATGTATTGTAACTAACTAAATTATAATAATTTTAAATTGTTTGAAACGATTATTGCGTTATTTTGCTGCATACATGTTGTTTGAGGGCTTTGACGCGACTGAGTTTTAAAGTGGTTTGGGTTCAGTTTTGTTTCCAAACTGACGATTTGCTGATAATATTCATATACATGCATTAGGTAGAGGTATAATTGAAACTTAAAAATAATATTTGTTCCGACATGTTTAAATTACAAACTAAATTTACTTAATTTAGTATTTTTTGTCAAAATGATTCTCAAACTGCTTGGAGATATTTGATTATAAATGGCCTGCGAGGTCGCCGGACTTAAAGTCTGTTCGACTTTTTTATTTGGATATATATATAAAAAAGAAAGTCTACAGGAAAATACTTTTTAAAAATGATGGCGGATTGGAAAATAAAATTAAAGTATGTGTAATCCAAATACCTGGACAATTATTAACAAAGTCTGTTAATGATGTGTCAGGAAGGACCGACGTATGTATAGAACAGGATGCATGATGATGGATATGACCGGCATGCGGAACAAAAAATAAATGAAAAATTGCCTCACATTTTTTTATATTACATTTTACACAAAAAAAAGATGCTGAAATAGTAAATAACTGACATTTTAATGATCATTATTTGATCATTTTCCCGCAGTTCGAAAATCTAATTCTAAACAATCCTCGAAAAAATGGAAGTATGTATAAATATATTAATTTAAATGTATTATTTGTAGAGTTGTTGTAATGTTTTCAAACTTCTTTATATCAAACTTGATCAAACAATATTAAATTTGTTTTCCTTAGAAACATCAACAAAACATTTTACCATAATATGATGCGAATGTTTTGAAAAGCACTGTATGTACAGGGTGGCCCATTAAGAACCAGGACACACTTCTAAAAATTTTTTGGTAAGTGCGATTCCAATGATTTTTTTTATATACATATTAGCCTCCTAGATGTACTTGTTGAACCTATTACGATGGCCCAGCTGCTAATCCTCAGCCTACTACGATTTTTTTTCAATCAATTTTTTCGAAAATTTCTTTAGGGATTTTTTTATTAAAAATTTGACGCCGTAGCATTCTTCAGCATTACTTAAAACCCCTGTGGCCCAAATTTGATCAAGTTGTACCTATCAAAGAATAATTTTTTTATAGAGCCTAATGTTTCAAGTTTATTGAATTTGTGTTTCGCTTGAAAGATATAGCAGGCATTGGAAACTCTAATAATTATTGTTAATCTAGAATACTGTTCTTTTACTTACTTCACAAATTAATAATACCGTTAAAATAATACTTTATAGTAGCCCCTATATCCATAAATCCCTAAAGTAATTTTCGAAAAAATTGATTGAAAATCGTAGTAGGCTGAAGATTAGCAGCTGGGCCATCGTAAAAGTTCAACAAGTACATCTAAGAAGCTAATATATACAAAACAATTAATTGGAATGCGCTTACCAAAAATTTTTAGAAGGGTGTCCTGGTCCTTAATGGGCCACACTGTATATTTAATGGATGCATTTTGTTATTTTATATAAGATTCAATTTTCAACTTATTTATGATGACTGAAATGGCCTCTGAAGTTTTACACCTCATATACAATTTTTTCCGTTTTTGTTAACACGCTCTGGAAATGAAAACATTATGAGAAATCAAAATTACATGAATCAAGTAATATATCTAAATTGCCTGACTGTGTTTACACTATACTACACTATACTATTTTCTTGTAAACATCCCTCAACCTTTAACCTGAAAATTATCTCGAATCTCCATTTTGTTCTACCGTAGGTAAGGATATTTTACTTGCCTACCATCGCATAGATAAGGGACGGAGGTACGGCATATCTTCCACATAAACCTCGCCAATGTTTGTATAGTTTGTGCGAATTCGTGGACATACAGGCCTCTAGAAGGTGAGGCTTGACATCGTGGATCTTCCCTGCATGCTCACACAGCCAAATACTAACCGTGAGAACAGTGCTTATAGTTTGCATATCGCTGATAAGAAACCTAAATCGATACCACGGTCCTCATAGCTGTGAATACCTCAGTCCTTTTACTGTTTATACTTTCTAATACGTCTGATTTTTTATTATTTTAATATTCTTGGACTGGTTCTTCTTCTTCACAATTTATACATAGTCATTGTATAATTTTCTAAATTCAACTTGGTCATTTTGGTACAATAACCTGAGCTGGAGTACAGTTCGTATCTAAAATGAAGCATTTGCGTATCAGGTTAATAAATATTGTTCTTTTAGTCTTCTACTTATATCCAAATATGATTAAAACAATGGCACTTACATTCTCATTAATACCCACGTTTCGACAATATTTATTGCCTTCCTCAGGGTCAATAATTTATTTACTGTTATTGAGGTTTACTTACAGAACCTCTTCAAGTAAGAAAATATTATCTTTTCTTTATTTTCATAAGAACTTGTATTTTAATTCTGACTAGGTAATGTATAATTAATGTTTTAGCTTGGTCTGTCTCAATTATTATTACTAATTATTAGCTCCTCTAAAAATTTAGGCATATAAAAAGTAGGTACCGATTAGGCTAAACAGAATTTCACTAACTAAATTGTTTATAATGAACAGTTTTCAGTGTAATAATAACAGGTGTGGTGTAGACGGTTAGACAAAACTAATGAATCTAAAGTCGTGTATAGTAAAACGGGGCAGAATCCGTAATAAATACCTACTACAAAAAATACATTCCTGCGTTTGCAAAAGCAGAATGAACGTCACAAAGCTTCGTTTATCGCTAGTCACCGCACTTTCACGTCCTTCAAAGAGACTTCGTGATGTATTTCTGATACATTTCAATACATCGTGTAACACATTTAGAGCACGAGTTCTGGTTTTTATGGTAAAAGCCACATAATTCTGTCATAAAAACATGACCCGAGAACAGAAAGAGAACCGCTAACTGCCGAGAATGTTTATTTCAAAATAATAAAAGCATAACATTTGCATTTCTGAAATATGGTTGGTAAATTCCGGTTTGTACAGGATGAGACATTTTCTTTGATTAATTCACAACAGATTTATTTTATGTGCGATAGAAATTTAAACTTAAAATTTAATCAGATAAGCCAAACTTAAAACATTTTCAATACAAATTGTTAAATTAGAATATTTTTGTTGTTATAGAATGATAGTTTACTTGAACCATTAATAACATCTACAGGTTAATATTATTTAGGAATGTGCCCATTATGAAGTTTGAAGGAAAATTTACAAATTGCGCTCTTCCCAAATTTTTGCCTATGATCGAAAACATTTTTATTTCATACTGTCTAGTACTACTTACCCTGCATTGATTTGCGGCTGGTAAATGGAAGATTACAGTACCTGATAGTGTAATGTTGTTTCGTATCAACACTTTACTGGACTGTTTTCAGGAGCTATGTTTTTCAGTCTAAATCAACATTCATTCGCTTTAATTTTGTAAAAATAAAGTCAGGCAAATATAAATAATACTTTTCTACCCAGTTCATTGGAGCTACGATATTAGCGAATTAATGTTAATGATTGGTTTAAAATTTACAATAATTGATTTTTATTTTAAAACGACGACAGTATAAAATACAATATCATACACGCCCATTGGATGTTTAGAATATACATATACATAAATGATTCGAGTAAACAAATTATTCTTGGAGTATCCAAAGACCAACCTCTTCTACTCCAACTTTTCTGTGCCGGATACATCGAGCTTCTTCTTCTTTCTCCTGAGGGTCGGTTCCTCTATATCGAGTCCCAAAGCACTGCGGTCACATTACATCGAACTTACTCCATCTGAATATCGTTTATAGACTTATAAGATGAAAAAAATATACTAGGGAACGTGGAATTACAGACGACTATCAATTGGAGGACTATATATTAAAAATTATCAGTTCTATTTTGAGAACCACATAAATGGTGGAAATGCACTAAAGTTTTGTTAAAAACATTTAAAAATTTTACAGATACAGAGTACCTTTTATTGCACAGTTCAGAAGATAATATTTCTAGCTTTATTCGTAATTGTATATTTATTAATAATTAGTTTTAAGTATTTAAACTCTACATTTAGATGTATATGCGATTTACCTTCGATGTGTATGTCAGTGCTCGAAATCAGGTTAACTATTTTTTCACATGCTTTGTAAAAATATCACCTTTTATTCTACATCCTTTTCGAATCTAATTAAAAATGTGTGAAGTTTTTATGTGTAGTCTATTTACTATTTCCTGCAAGGTTATACCGAAGCAGCAATTACCACTTGAGTAATCCTGTTATATTTTTTTACTCATTTCCTTGATTCCATTCAAGGTTTTTCATAAATGGAATCTAACTACACCTTCGGTAGGTACATTTATTGGCGGATATGCTAGAATTAAAATTACGGTATTTGTATTATAATATAATTTGAGACGTAGTTTCTTATAGTTGTATTTGATTTATACATCACAGATTTTAAATACCTTAGTACCTAACAGAGCTGGGCACTATTTGTACTTACAAATACTTATAAGTATTTAAATACTCCTCAGTATTTAAATATTCAGTATTTAAATATATTTATAGAACAAGTATTTGTGTTTATACTTACAAATACTTTGCTTGAAATATTTATACTTAATATTTAAGTAACTCACGTTAAAAGTATTTAAATACTATCAAAGTATTTAAATACTCTAAGTTTTTAAATACTTTTTGATTATTTAAATAAGTGAAATATTTAAATGATTTGAAAAGTATTAAATTACTTTTCTAATAGGAGAAATATTTCCGAATATATGAATGATGCAGATTCACAAGTTCACTTGTCAAGACCTGCTTGCCTACAGCAGTGTTGCCACCTTACTATAACAAACTGTCCCACGTGAACGCATATAATATCCCTTATTTTCATAAAAAATCCCGCCAACTTTAAATTCTCTTTCAATCCAATTAGTTTAAAATAAATACGTACTTACCTAGCTCCTACCTAATAAAATATAAAATAATCAGACTATTTGAAAAACTTTTAATAAATATTTAAACAAAAAATATATATTCATAATAAACAATGAACTAAATAAAAGGATATAAAAACAACAATGAATAGGTACATTTAAACAGAAAATATATATAAAGAAAAACGATGAATATTAATAATAAAGGAAATTTTAGGTTAAATAAATAAATATCTTGATTAATGTGTCTTTTAGTGTTATTCAGTGTTTTAGATGACGCCCGAATAAATCAAAGAAATCAGTCAATCCAATTACAGTAATACAATATCTCACCGCCGCCTAGATTTACTATAATCGCGGAGGCGATGCAATATCTGTTGTTGATTAGCTTTATAACTACAAGATGGCAGGGTGGCGCGGGGATTGGGGATCAGGAAAATAATACAAAATCAGATACGGTACGAATGACAAGAAGGAAACGTTATTAATTTATTTAATGTAGATTTTAAAAAATCCCTCGGAAATACGTGAATATCTCTTTGTCCCGAGCGGGTCTCAAAAATCCCTCAAATCGGGATATATCCCTCAAGGTGGCAACACTGGCCTACAGAGCTAGCGCAAAGGTGTGTGTTGTGTAATGCTGCTACAATCGTCATTTTGCACCATTATTCGCTTGCGACGCGTTTTTAGAGGTGGTCTGACTGGTTTTGAGGTTGAACATTTAGGCCCACCGCCCACGGTGCAACTGTTTTGAGACAAAGGTTGCAAATCAGTTGAGCTAGCAACTGTTTACTAACCGCGGCAGCGTATAGTAGTGTTGAGCCGCACACGAGTCGATTCGAATGAAACTAGGTAGTTTGCAATCAGTCCCAAATCGGTTGTACGCGACCATTTTCCGCGGTCGCAGTTGCGTTGCAGTTTAAAGTTGCCCGGTGCTTACCACGTGTTATTTGTTTATTTCAAAATAAGTGATTAAGAACTGAACTTAAAATTTGTCAGAGAAGTGGAGAAACACGAAGAACTGTACAATTATAACAGTCAACAACTTTCTATCTGTCTGAGACAGTTCTTTTGCTGCTACGAAGAGCCTAGAATTCAAATTTTCCCTTATATATGGATGGACTCAGTACTCCCTCTGTGTCCTGTTCAGTCTACGGTATTGATAATAATCAATGATGTCTTCCTCATCTGTTTCTTAATATTCAGAATTTGACATGGTAAAAATTTTCTGCACTACTACACCAACTGATTGAAACTGATTTACAATGGGTCGTATCCGTGTGTGTGCCAGAGTTTCATTTTGGTTGTAAACTGGTTGTAGAGTAAACTAGTTTGCAACCTTTGTCTCAAAACAGTCGCACCGTGGGCGGTCGGCCTTACTTGCAGTTCTTTTCTAAAATTTTATAACTAGATACCCTACTTAAGTTGATAGTCTGATTTGACAAATTGTATAATTTAGTTAGTTGTGTCTTTTTAAAAATATTTAAATTGTATTTAAATATTTGGGAAATATTTAAATACCTACTTAGAACGTATTCAAATACTTTTTTAAATATTTAAATACTTAGAAAATATTTAAATATTTTTTACAGAATTAAATACCTGACGTATTGAACTGCTCGATGTCAGTATTTAGTATTTAAATACATTTCCCTTTTTAAAAATATTTAATATTTAAACACTTTTAGTATTTCTAAAGTATTTATTATTTAATATTTAAATATTTTTTTCAGAGTATTTGCCCAGCTCTGGTACCTAACAAGCTCCTATTGAACTGAACTTCAAAACATAATTTGACTGTAGTTTATTAATGGTTTTTGTAAATGGTGGATATATAAATGGTGAAATAAGAAAATATTTTTCCGGCGGAAATGTATCACAATAAGTTTATACTTTATAGAATTCAATTAAATTCTGAGCAATTTAATAATATTGTATTCGTACAAGATTTAAATTTAATATTATTAGATGTACCAAGCCCTGGAATATAATGATTATATACCTATTTAAAATTGTAGACACACGTGTATTACTTAAGGTGTTACCAAAAACACCACCACATAAGTGTTACTCACTGCTAACACCAAACTATGGACAGCTGTTTTGATCTATTAGATCTCCTCAGTCCCATATAGGTCTCAGAGTGAAGACAACCCATTGTGAATTGAACCCATTGGTCATGTACGTTTGGGTATTGACATGGTGGTTACACACGTAATGCTGTTTCTACAAAGTAGCAGTTATGGAAGGAAACTGTAACCATAGTACATCCATGTAAAAATTTGCTGACCTTGTTCTTCTTCTACCATCATAAATGGTCTATTTGTATCCTATATCTAGAAGTAGCCAAGAATTCATGAGATGGATTCCGTGTACCACATTAATTGTCTCATATAAACAAAATTGTTGGAGTCAGTTATTTTTGAAACTCTGGATGTCCTTCCTATTATATTTTTTTTTAGATTTTTGTACTTCTTCTATCAATCTAAGTCTTCTTTTCTGCTTTTCTTAGTAATATTGATACAGGGGTAGGTAAAAAGGGCCCGCTTGTGGCCTACTTGCCAGGTCTTGGCCCTATACCACCACCACTACTACTGCTACTACTAGTAATATTGATGTATTTTCATTTTGTTTCATAATTTGTGTTCTTTCTTAATTAAAACTGTTTATTTTATTTGTTTTTTTTAATTATCTTCTTTTTTTATTTTTGTACTATTTTATTTTCATTTTGTTAGAATATATAACATTATACACTTCAGTAGATAATAATATTTAACTAATTTCATAGTTTATAAAACTGACTAAAATATACAGAATTATAAAATCTAATAGAATAAATAATATAAAATGCCACAAAATTGTTTAATAACGCACATTAGTCTTTAAGAAATTAAATAATTTACATATGTTATGTAACTACATATGAAAATAGTTTACCTGAATATATTCTCAGAAAAATACTTGCAGTGATTAATTTTTTAACTTATAAATAATCAGTGGTGAAAGAGTATATCTAAGATATTACTTTTTTTTAAATAGAAGATGACAATATGCATAAAATGTGTTATACCATTTTCTGATCTAGATCAACAGCAGCAACGTTCAGTATTACATTTTTTCTTTAGGATTTTGTTACTACTACAAATTTATTAACCTGTTGAAAGATCGAGAACGGTCACTAGTTATAATTAATAGATTCGGTTTCATAGTAGAGCTACCAAGAACAATGTATCATGCTAGAGCCGTTGTGATGTTCAGCATTCGGTGGATGTAGGTGCAAATGGAGCACTATTTAGATTTATTGAGATTTAGTGAATTAAAAACCACATTTTGTCAGCTACTTTTATTGTCAATATACTCGCATTGTATATTGCACGAGAATAACAGATTTTCAAATTTTCATAGAAACGAAATGTTACATAATTGGACACAGTGTCCAATTGTGTTCAATATACAGTGATTTAATGTGATTTTGGATCTGGAAAGGGGTTGGAATCTTTGGAGTGAAGACAAGATTGACGTATTTTTCCACATAACACCAACACACTATATTGCACTCGACGCGGTTTCGTCAGCCAAGTTGGTTGGAAAAAAGTCACGGGAAGTATAATATTATGTACAAGGTGGCCCGTTTAACATGGGCCTATACCTTATCTCAGAAACTACAAGTCCCATCGAAAAAAAAATTATATGAAATTGTTTTTTTCAAGGTTATCTTCAATTTTTTAATATTTTCAAATTCATAACCTGTATATATACAGGGCGATGAACTAAAGTTCCTTTTTTTTAAATAGCACACCCTATATATTATTACATTTTCAGAAAGCCCTTCTAAAGACAAGTTCAATGATATATGACATGATGGGTCTGACGCCCACCGTTTCGGAGTTATTGAGAATTATCTTCAAGAAATAGCACATATTAAAATCGTGCTAGGAAAGTTAATAATTAAGTTTTTGAGCATTAACTTGCGCCAAAAGATTTCTAATTTTATTGACTTTGTTATGTAATTACTCAATATTCAGTTTATAAAAAAAATTACCGTGTTGCCACATTTCGAAAACCATAAATTCTCACGATTTTTTCAAATGGAACACCCTGTATATTGTTACATTTCTAGAAAGCCCTTCTATCGACAAATTCAGAGATATATGATATGATGGGTTTGTATCCCATCGTTTCTGAATGATTATTCTCAGAATATGGGATTTTAATACTGGCTATTTCCCGAAGAATACATTATAAGCTAAACTTGCCTATAGTTCTTCATTTGACTTCTTTTTCTTAAATGAAATGCCATTATCTCGGAATCAAATAAATAAATAAAATCGTATAAATAATACATACTACCCTGAATTGCCCACAAATGTTTTTTGAAACAGTCTAAGAAGTTTATTTGCAAGTTATTTTAAAACATAAAAAAAAGAAATTTTATATAGAATTCTTGGGTAAGGTTTATTGTAAAACAATAACATCTTTAATTGAGTTTTAAGGACCTCTTACTGAAAGTTAAAGTTTTTTTTACAGTGTTCTAAATTAAAATTTGATCATGTACACGTTCGTAGCTACTGCTATTTGAAACTGATTAAAAGAAGAGATTTTCTGCTCTAATTTCCCCAGTTTCCCCTAATACTCAACAGATGTTAAATTATCTCGTAACCAAGCGAACCGCTTACCAAATTAAGAACAGACTATTCCAATGGAACTGTTTTGTATAATTAAATGGTTAGAAAAAGTGCACGATAGACAGCAACCGATGAATCCTAGAATCTGAGACAGATCTCGTACCTAATGGGAAGTTCGACCCAAATATTCGAGCATGGAAGTTGATGTGGAAATACGAGATGATAGGAAATATCTAGTTATGGACAGGTAAATTTATGGACCTAATACTTTTCAGTAATATTATGAAATACAGGGTGGCTAAAAGTAGATGGCCTATCAGATTAATTTAAAGACCACTTCGATTCTAATTTTGAAATTTGGTACTCTGGGATTTTTGGGTATGCTCTCCCCAAATAAAATAATGGCATCATTGTAGCGCTTCTGGAAGCTCCGGAAGTACCTAATACCTGATGTTAACGTCAACTTGGTTATTTTAAATGAAACACCCTGAATATTACTGCATTTTTGGATTCTACATTAAATTTTAGGGTCACTTTCATCAAATTTCCCTATTTCTAAAATTAATCGAGATATTACATTTTCTTTAAAAAAAAATCATAAATCAGTACTTAGTTTCATATTTTGTGTTTTTTATAGTATGAACGATGAAGCGCTATTCACAGGGAAGAGAATTAAATCCATAAGCTTTATAACATACATTCTAGTACAATAACAGGTTGTAGAAACTAGTTCTATTGGATTTTACCACTCAGGTTGGCCAGGATTTTTACCACCCCTTTACGATTGGTTTGGATTGTATTGCGAAAACTACCAAGAGGTGGCGCCATTAGGACTATTCGGACTTGCGTACGCAAGACTTACCTATTGTGCCAAATACTCAGGTCTTCGCATTCCTAGGTATGCTCATGATACAACTACACTGATATGCTCATAACTTTTGTTTGTTCTGCGCATGACGTGTTTCGGGATACAAAAATGGCGATGCGATGCAAAAATTCAAATACCTTAAGGGCAGTCATATAATTATTTTCGTGTTTATCAATGGCTTTTGCTCATGACTGACGTCACGATCAATCGATAGACCACGCCCCCATGCGCATTGGCATATCTGTGTAGTTGTATCATGGGTATGCTCACTTATGAGACCATAAAAAGGTCGAAACCGGTCTGCAAATAGTGGCATCCTACGATGTGTGGTTTAAGTATTACCTCATAGTTTTCGTTGCAATCCGAATCCTTGTATTTTTGATTCTAACCATGATACAACTACACACATATGCTCATAACTTTCGTTTGTTCTGCGCATGACGTCATTCGTGAGGGAAAAATGGCGATGAGATGCGAAAATTCAAATATCTTAAGGCCAGGGATATAATTATTTTCTTGTTTATCAATTGTTTTTCCTCGTAACTAACGTCACTATGCGCATTGGCATATCTGTGTAGTTGTATCATGATTCTACCTGTGTTTAGACCAAAATACGGCAAATCTTGCTTTGTAATTCAGCGCTCGGCGCGGCATATAGCAGGAGAATAGCTGTTTTGGCTTGATTTGTTTTAGTCCTTATTTAATATAAGGCGTTTGCAGATGGAGGATGATCTTAATGACGTCCATACTATTCGTAGTTATGTGCTATATACATTCTAGCTTTGCTGAATCTCATACAGGGTGCTGAATATTTAATATCAAGTTAGGCCGATGAAAACTTGATTTTACTAAAAGGGACAGGCCGTATATTTTTCCAAATTTAAATGCAGAATTGTGTTCTGTTTCCATAGAGGGTATGGTTCCCTCTATCTCGTTTAACTTAACAGTTACTCTCATTTCTCACTAGAGCTAACTAAAATCATTTAACTTTTTAGCAATTAAGTATATGTTACCAAACAAATTTAAAAGCGCATTATAATTGCATTTATAAATTATTGCTGTAAAAGTTTAAAAATGAAATGGACGAATGTCGTTTGATACTAATATTAAATTTATCCAGAAATAAAAAAAAATCGATTAAACTTAATCTCTTGATTAAATCTGAAATTAGTAGCTTATGAAAAGTTAGGATAGGAATGTGCAAACCGTTTTGCTTGATCTCAAACCATTTAGATTTTACAGGGTGTTAAAGTTGACTTGGATGGATTTGGATTTCAAAAATAGTTGAAGATAGGTTCAGAATTTCAATAATATACAGGGTCTTCCATTTAAAATAACGAAGATGACATCAACTTCCGGTATAACCGGAAGCGTTAGGTGGACGCTATTATTTTAGTTGAGAAGGGCATGCCCGAAAACACTATTGCCCAAATTTTCAAAATTAAAATCGATGTAGTCTCTGTAATATATCTAATGTCTCGTCACCGTGAGACACCTTGTATATCCATAATTTAAATACCTACAAATTGTATGTGAAAAAAGCGGATGTTTCCCAACAGAACTATGTTATACAGTGCTTAAGCTGCTTTAAAATTTGTAAACTAAACCATAATATTTTAAATTTATTATAAAAATGAGCTGATGTAAGCATAATTTATTAGAACTTCCCTTCTGGCTATTTTGCGGGAAAAATAACGTTTACCCATGCCTTAATCTTCTAATTCAAAAAAGGCGTATCTTGTACGGTACGTCAGTAAAATTGATTTATTAAGTAAAATCTATTAATCATATTCATTATGTTTACAGGCAATTTACAAGCTGAAACTTCCTGGAGATTCTCTGCAGCGCCGGAGGTAATTTTGAAATGCTCGGTGCATAAAAAGCTTGTGTGTTACTCTTGTTACTCCTATTACTCATGATCCTAGTTTCATGCTAACGACTGGTAATTTATAAAAAATAATTGAAAATATATGATGTTTTACATCTTTGGCCAAACTGTATTACACCAACGTGATTTATAATGATACATTACAAAAATATATTAAATTATGTAGATAAATCAACAGTTCATCAGCTACGAATGTACCATGTATATTAGCAACCAACTACCCAACAGGAGGATACGCAATAAAAATATGAAAAAGAAATATATTACAATAATTATCAAAAATACAAATATAAAGCATATACACAATATATACATATTAAATATCCATACACATTATATAAAAGAATTACAAATAATTAGATGAGATGTTCAAATGTGAGTGTAGAAGTGAAGATACAAAAAGTAATGAAAATTTAGTAATTTTAAAAACAGTGTTTTCAAGTCATTAAGACTGCAGTTGAAAATGTCTATTAAATCAATAAAAACATTACAATTGTTTCAAATCATATGAAGGGGATAATGATTAAGGACATTAGGACATGGTGTCGGCTAGACATTGGAGTTTTGTAGGGGTCAATAATATAACCTCTTCTATTTGTTTTTTTTTGTCAATTATCTTTCTCAATTTATCTTAAATGGTAAAATGGTTATGTACGAGAATACTTGTAATTAAAGGCTCGTTCAGATGGTGACATTGATGTCGTGACAATAGACGCCGCGACAATAATGCCGCAACAGTACCATTGTCTGAACGATTGAATATCTCGATGACATGGTGTCGTGATGCTATCGTATCGTTTGCTTTCATCGTCTGAACATTGACGATACTAGTGACAGTACGTCGACACCTCAAATTCTCCAATGCTAAATAGATAGCATCCAGCACTTCTATCAGGAAAGAGGTAATAGTGTTCTTTGGCAGTCTAGTGTTTGGTATAAATACTAAAGCGATGTCATTGAATCTCCAGATCCTAAGTACCGAAGAACTAGGTACTTGTAATTTCACTGCTGCTGGAATCGCATTTTTCATAGTGACATTTTGATTTTGTATAATTGGTGCAACCTTAAAAATTATGGTACTAAGTACCTACTTACATATTAATATAAAAACATCAACAAGCAGCTTAACATAAAAATATATATTATAATAAATACAAATGTAAATAAATTATAAATAAATAAATTAATTAATAATATACACTTACTTCTCCAAAAGTTCGTTGAACATGCCCTGGTCAATTCGGAGGAAATTGCAAAACGACTTTGGGTCTTCTAACTACAATTCCCTTAGCAGTGTTTTTGATGTACATAATGTGTTTCTACGCCTAATCCACTTTCTTACTCATTCTAGCTTTTTTATTTTTGCCTCACCTTAAAATGATTAGTTCTTCTAACAAATCTGCTACTGCAGCCTCGAGTTCCACCATTTTACTCTGATAAAGGTATTATGTCACAACAATACGTATGTGTGTGTGAACACCTAGTACCATGGCATCGAATGCCAAGCACTGTCACGGCTTTAGATGCCACGACATCAATGTCACCATCTGAAAGAGTCTTAAGTATCATTTGTCACACCGAAAACATAGTGCCGTGCATCGCATCTTTACTCGGCTTCACGAATGAACTTGATATGGAGTTTGTCGACAGTTTCTCTTTTATATTTATACAACATAACTAAAACCTAATATTTTGTGATGCTTTACACAACGCACGCTAACCTAAACCTCAAGAATTGCCTGCATTCATAAATAAAAAACAAAGCAAAGGTGAACGAACAAGACTTTTCGCCGCGGCTGGAGCTGAACTAAATCTAGATCAGATAACCGAGATGGCTGTTCTAAAATAAAGTCTAGAGAATGATACACCATTGAATTTAATGCAGTCTGGACAAAAGTAAAAGCACTCAGAGTATTCCATTTGAAAAAAAAACACTATAATAACAGCCTTATCAACATATTCATTTTGGTAACCTCAAACTATTAAAAAAAGTGCCTGAAGGACGATATCATTTATGCCCAGATACCGAGGTGCCTTTGATTACAGATCAATTAACCTAAAACTAAATAACCCCATATGCTTACACCAGACAACTCATCCTGAAACTCAGCAAGCAATTGTCTTGCTTCCAATATTCTTGCTTCCAATCGTCAAATGGGTCAACGTTTCACGCCTTATCCCAGAAGCTGTTAGCTATAAAGATATAGATCTTTGTAACCTATTTACTTTTTTGTGGTAATTTACCTTTTATTTAACTCCATTTTTCGGTACAGCTCTTTTCAGGAATCAGCAGTAGTCTGTTATCATGGTGGTCTGTTAAGGAAGACGGGACGTCTTCCTTAACATTTCATTACACGTAATGTGTAATCTCCATCTAGCTCATTCCAATATATTTTCATCTGTATAATCCATTAGCCTGTGATGCGATTAAATGATTTAATATTAATTTGAAACCAGAGTTTCCACAATAAAACTGTAGTAAAAGTAAGTGTAGTAATAAAAGTTCATAAGATTTCATTGAACAATTTCAATTAGGTAGTTGTTCGATAGGCAATTATACAGAACATACGCCTACGCGTAGTACCCGGCATCGCTTTACAAGGAACTTGGAAAATATCCACAACTTTTATTCGTAGTGCTCCAATAATGTTGTGAAAGGATTGTTATATGACTGTGCTGTAACAGATATGATAACTACTTCTTGGTTTTAGCGGTTTTCGTTACTTATTCCTGCTCGTAAATCACGCATTGATTGCATTGAAATATTTTACAGCCCAAGTACAGCGTTAAGTATGTGGAATAGTATAACATAGATAGCATCTAAAACAAATAAGGCTTTCGAAAGTATTCACGATTTTCCTGACGCTTAAGTAAATAAACATTTATATACCTATATAATTTATTTAAACCAGTAAAAATTAATGCTCCCAAAAATTAATTAGCTATGATAACATTTCTACCCATCATTCTAACAAAAGGATTAGTGTAGGAGAGGGGTTGGAATTATTGACCCGCGGTAGTGGCGAAACTTCGAAGAGTTCTTTTACAGGAGTATTTTTTTTATTATGAGAATCCTTAGAGGCGCATTTTTAGTTACAAATTTTTACCCTTTACATTAAAGTATAATTACATGAAAGTAATTACTTTATTATTAATTACCTACCTACTTGTTACAAAACATTTTCTTTAAAACATTTGAAAAATAGAAAATACAACCTATGAACAGGTCAACGATACAAATCATATATATTACAGAATTTTTACAGAATTAATCATTTATTTCTCAATACACTACACTTATTATTAATGGTATAGGATCTAAGAAAAAGCAAACTTGGCAACATCGTTAACAAGCATTGCTTGGCATAATCATCATACCCACAGACATTGCTAGTGCCGGAGCTGAGGATCGAACCCGGTCCATAATAGGTAGTGTGACCGAGAAATGGTGCCATAACAGGCTCTAACGCTAGCCCACTATGTTATCGAGATGCTTTTTGAAACATCCATCATCCGTGACATTTAAGTAGAAAGCTAACAGTTTTTTCTCACTATTGAATTTTATAAGTGATTGTCAAAAGTAAATATATTTAAATAAATTTTGGCGTTGAGCGATATATAATCAGCTATTCTTCGTACAGCGCGGAGTCTAACAGAGTCGTACTCAGGTCACTGGCCTTGCCAGCTGACTGACAGTCCGTAAATAACTTTTAGTTATTTACGGAACGTTGTAATAATCGGTCGGTGACGCATAAATAAATTTCTCTTTTACGTCTTTTATGTTCTAGCGTGCTCGTATTCGCCGTGTATACTATAAACGTTTACTAATATTATTATAAATAACTATTAATGAGAGAAGTAAATCAAGTAAGATGCCAAAGGAGAGAAGAAATAGACGTGAAGTATTTCAAATGTGGTTTGACAGTGATCCTGAATATTACAAGGACATACGCATTAAAGAAAGTGACTTGTTTTGTACTGTGTGTGATCGCATTATAAATTCTTCTGACAAAACTAAAGTGAATAGACATTTGAAGAGCCATGCCTCGTCCAGCGCTGATAACTCGGAATTTTTCTATGAACTTACAGAAGCCTTTCTTGCAAGTAATATTCCGTTAAGCAAACTAGAGAACCCTAAATTACGTACGTTTTTAGAAAAATATACTGACCGAAAACTGCCACATGAAAGCACGTTAAGATTAAGATATGTCGATCGGGTTTACAACGATGTAGTGACATCAATTCGTGAAGACATTGCGGACAATTTTGTGTATTTTATTATAGACGAAGCAACAGATGCTTGTGGGCGTTCAGTCGCCAACTTTTTAATTGGTGCGTTAAAAAGTGACATTGCTAGTGATAGCCACCTATTGGCTTCTAAGGTGCTGGACAAAACTAATCATGAGACCATTATAAGTTTTGTTATTGATTGTTTTGAATATATGTGGCCCGATCAAGGTTCTTCAGATAAAGTCCTTGTCATGTTAAGTGACGCAGCCGCATACATGTTAAAAGCAGGACAGATTTTGTCCCAAAAATATAAGAAAATGGTTCATTTTACATGTGCTGCTCATGCACTCAATCGGGTAGCAGAGAAAATAAGGGAAAGTTTCCCTTTAGTAAATACTTTCATATCAACCGTCAAAAAGGTTTTCATTAAGGCGCCTATACGAAAGGATGATTTTAGGGAGGTTCTACCAGACATACCTCTGCCTCCTGAACCAGTTATAACTAGATGGGGTACTTGGTTAGAAGCCGTAGGGTATTATGCCAAACATTTCGATGGTATAAAAGATGTTATTTGTAGATTTAATCCAAATGAAAGCAGCGCCATACACAGACTCCATGACATACTAAAGGACCAAAGTATTCGCGATGACATACACTACATTAATACATTAATAAACACTATGGTTTCTTAGTTACTGGAATCACGAAATTGGAAACACATGGATTACCGTTAAAAGAACTGTTTCGCATATTGGAACATGTACAGAAAAATATATGCGATGCCAGTAATATACGTCCATTCCCCTGCCTGGGTGGTGTGCCCTCATACTGTGGGGAGAAGCCCCAAATAAATACAAACAACCACCTATTCCGAAGTAGTATCGTGGGAGACTAACTTTTCTTCAGTCGAAACTTTCCAAGTAAAGTTTCTTTGCTATAAAATTTAAATACACTAATCCCATTGGTTGTTAAAGTACGTTTCTTCTCTCTGTCTAGTACCGCGAACCATGACCTGTTTCTGTCACGGTGGCCAATCAAAATACTGTTTACTAGCTAGTGACCTGAAACCCTTAGATATTATCCTCGTCTCAAAGTGAGAGGGGGTTACGACTTACTCTACTGTTATTTTTCCTGGAAAACCCCCTAAAAAACCAGGTTGACCTATGCCTTTGTACTATTGTCTATATGAACATACAAAATATCTTATTTCGGAGACTTTCCACGTACCACTATAATTCCTTACAATTTACTGGCTTTAATTAGTTATGCATATTTGGCGCATTGTCTACTAAAAACTATTCCGTCTCCAGGGGTGCACGGATTAGACATCCATAAAATGTTTTACTAAATCTGTTAAGCCCGAACAATTCTCAATACTATTTATGACTCAAAATGACATCTTTGCTACAGAACCAGAAATGGTTCTCAAAATCTATCTATTTGAGCCAGATGTTGCCTTCGAAATATATTTAACTTACAGACAAAAGGGCCACTTGACGTTTACCGTGGGCTTTTGTTACATCAGGTAAGAGTTGTCACTTTTACGTAGGTATTTTCTTAATTTATATAGATATTATATCCTTGACTTATTCGTGGCATTTGGTAATAATAATATGCACATTGAGTCATAATTTATTGATATTTCCATTTGTAACCTTAGTACGATCCTGTTAAACTCCGCGCTCGCACGAAGTATAAATCACCATTAAGAAATTATTATATACACTCACACGCAAAAAAACGTGTTAATATTTGGTAAAATTTGAGGTCTCATAATTTTTTATTTTTAGTTCAGTTTTCATAATTTTTTTAGCAAACTATAGATAAAATTACTAATTTCAACTTGCACATCCAGTCTTTTGTAAAATAATGACGTTTTACATTCACATCATTATACAGGGTTAATTAAAAGGTTGTTGTATAGACCTAATTTTAAAATATCCTGTGGAATAACTTCATAACTAAATTCTTTAAACCTATTTTTGTAAAGAACCATTATTTTCCTACATTTTGTTTTTAATTCATGTCTTTAGGTGCAGTGGTTCATTTTTAAGAGCAAAATTAACTTGTCACCAACCAACTTTGATTCTACTTTAAGAAATGTTATTTTTTGACTAGGTGGCTTTGCTAGTTGTTGCCTTAATGCCAGTTTGGTAGTTTAGTTTATTAATCTAGCAATGAAAAGGGAAATATTATAGGCAAAGGCAATAATATATATTGTTTAGTTTTAATAAGCAATGATTGCAACTTACATAAAAAATAGGAAAATTTCAAAATTAAACTTCAAAACAAATCAACAAAAGTTCAAGTGTAACTTAACTAACCTAAAGAAACGTACTTTTTACAACAAATTTAGCTTAATATTTTGTATTACCACCTCTAGCTCTTATAATTGCCTGCATACGTCGGTTCATACTGTCAATAAGGTTACGAATAACATCTTGAGGGATATTTTGCCATTCCTCCTGAAGGGCTAAACGAAGTTCATTTACCGTAGCCGGAGCTACTTCGCGATTTCTGACTCGCCACGAACATGCTAGCCAGTTCAAGCCACTTCGTCAAAAAATAATATTTCTTAAAGTAAACTGTTGGTGACAAGTTCATTTTGCTCCAATGCACCTAAACACATGAACTAACAAACAAAATGTAGAAAAGGAATGGTTCTTTATAAAAATTTGTATTTTGAAAGAATTTGGTTACGAAATTATTCCACAGGGTGTTTAAAATTAAAGTTATACAACAACCTTTTAATTAACCCTGTATAATGACTAAAACGTCAGAATTTTACAAAAGACTGGATATGCTAGTTGAAATTAGTCATTTTTATCTACAGTTTGCTAAAAAAATTATGAAAATTGAATTAAAAATAAAAAAATTATTTGACCTTAAATTTTACCAAATATTAACTTTTTTGCACGTTAGTATAGTTATACATTGAGATTGGCGTGATGTTCATTATGTTATTGTATCTATTTAATTATTTTTCAAAGATCCGTATATAGGATTAATTATAGCAGTTGGATTCTATAGTAAACAATAAATTGAATTATTCAGGTGAGTGGCACAATATGTATCAAAGTAATCAAGCACACTAATGTGTACCGTGATACATTCTATTTTTTGTAACACCTAAGTGTAATTAATTATAGATACTTGATCCATTAATAGTATACTTATTTAAGAAATTATACTACAAACAGAAGTGTGTAAGTATCATAGTTAATGTAAATTTAATTGCTTATTGCCTCGACTTTCTATTTTACAAGGTATTTTCATACCAAGAATTTATTCCAGTAAAGGATTAAGTGAAACCAAAAAATCATGTTTCGTTTCTTTAAATGAGATGGTTAGTATGCAGTAAATAGAAAAAAATTTAAACTCTCGGCAGGTATGCATTTCTTTCAAATGTCTTCATATCGAATGGTGACATTAACAGCATTTTGTTAGAACAAAATAGCACTGATGCCACCCATCATCTAATATGAAGTGAAGGCGTTAATGTTAGAGGTTACGTGGGTATGTATTAACTGTCCTGTTAACTAATGAGGTTTTCCAAGCCCCTATTCCTATTTCGACTAAATAATAGTTAAAGTTTACCAACCTAACTAACTAGTGAATAATGATATGGCGTCCCGCTCCCACATGACTCCTGACTAATGGGGTGTTTTCCTATTTTTTTTTTACATCGGCAATGGAAAGTAGTTAGAAAAAGAAGAGATACGTATTTCTGGAATTTTAATATTGGTTTCATTTAAGTCCATAAATTATTTTTTTATTGTGCGGGATATCTATGTGACGTCACTAAGCGAAAATTCAAAATTTGCGCCATTTTTTAGTGATTTCTAGGATATTTTCATTTGTGTGGTTGGTGTCACTGCGTGACAACTTTACTTTTGTTTATGTTTGAATTGTTTGGTTAGGTAAACATCATGGTAAACATGAGACATTGTTTTTAGTTTATATTTTTACTTGCGAATTGTTGTTTCTGCCTGTGACTGATTACAAGTGTATTTATTAGTAATAGAAAAACATCGTAATTTGTAAAGGTAATTTTTGAATATATTTAATCGACTTTGCAGTAACACTGTTAAGTTAAATACTAACCTTATATTTTTCATTCCTTTTATTTCTGAAAGGATCTATAGGATCTTTATCATAAAAGGATCTATAACCGGTAAATTGTCGGACTTAGCCTCTACAAAACCTTGCTCCATGTTTAATAAAAGTTTACTTCACAAGAAAACAACAATACTACACGTCAAGTTGTCAAGCCAAACACAAACAGGAAATTTCAAATGTCAATTATCGAAATGTCGACTGTCGTTTCTCGTCGTTACAAACTGAAACTAGCCACATATTATCAGTGTGGCCTCTTTATAGATACATATTCCCTAGTTTTCGCTTAGTGACGTCACGAATATAGAATAAAATTTCAAAATTGAATTAAAAATTTTCTACCGATTTAATCTTAATAATTTTTATCCTAATAAATATAAAAAAAAATATATTTTATAAAAATACAGGTTTCCACTTTCATTTCGATTGAAGGAAAATACCCCTTTATTGTGATTAGAGTGATGGATATTTCATTTTTAATCTTATTAACCATTTGTTTATTTTCTACATTTTCATATTCATAGTTTTAAGCTCATATATTTTTCTTGAAATCATGAACACAACTGCGAAAGACAACTGCTATTTTATTTTTGATATAATAAAAAGCTGGATTATCATCATGAAGGGGGTTGTTATCATCTGGATTATCATATCACATTGACATAAATTAACACTTCGACTGTTTTGTCTACGTATATAAAAAACTATTGCAGATATTCATGGAAGCGTATCAGAAATTCAGTCGATTCTTACAGATTTTTTAGACTGTTAGGGTAGGTAAAATTCAGTCTTTGAAATTTTTTCCTAGTGAAGTATGAAGTATGATAGTGACTAATAACTAAATAAATGCACAACGCTATCCTAAGTATTTTTCAACATCAAAACTAACAGAAGTAATTATGTGACACCTTATTTGGATTAGTGTTTAAAGTACAACATCACTAAATCAATATTTAATTAGTTATCTTAGGTATTTTTTGTATTGTATTGCTGTTGATGAAACTTTTGGTTGATTCACCCTGTATAATGTTACTGGACACAACGTGTTAGTAATACCTAAAACTGATAAAAAGGACCGATAAACGAAAGAATCACATATTTTGCAGTCTTAATAACTCTATAAAGGTATGTAAAAACTGTAAAAAGTATTAATTAGTGCAGATATTATAGGAAAAATTTCACAGAAACTTAGAACATATGTAGTTATAGATACTCTTAGGTGTTTTAATGAAGAATTCCACATCAGCAACTAAATTACTGGAGCTATTTGTGTAAGTATTCTCATTAATACAATTATTGAAAAAGGTGATCAGCAGAGGAAAGAGCAGTTTTTATTGTTCCAAAATAAAGGTATTTCAGAAATGTGCACTGTGGCAGGTCACACAGGGAAATTATTTCTATGAATCAACTATTGAAAAACACGTGAAAAATAAAAAAATGTCATAAAATGGAAAAATAAAAAGTATATCATTCTCCCAGTGAAGATTACACCTTATCTACAGGTTAATTAGGCTTCAACAACACCGTATTCGTGATATGTATGTTTACCTGACCATTGTCTTCGTAGTTACAACAGCAGCTTCGATTTTGAAAGCAGAAATTCTGGTTTCAGAAACAGTTTATCATAGATAAGTACCAAATTGGTTATGATAGATATTGACACCGAAACTAGCAGACAGCATGTACTAAAGTGCATCACAATACTTAATGATGGAATTGATGATTATCATGGCTCGATCCAAAAGTAGATATACGACAATAGAGGAGTGATTCATATTTATTTTCCTATTTGTCTGAGCCCTCACCTAGCCTGTGCAACAAACCTTTAGGAAACCAAGATTACAAACCCCTTGATAGTTTCTTGGAGAAAATGCTTGGATTGTGCTTTATAAGTAACAACACGCTCATTGGCAATAGATTTCATTCTTCAAGTTTTAGTTTAGAAACTAGAATTTAAGGCGTTATCTTGTTTATTAGGTATGTAGTATTACATAAGGATAGTATGAAAATTATAGGGAAACATATATTAAAGACAAACAATAACGCAGCTACAAATATGGATATGAAGATGTGGAATATACCAATAAAATTCGAAGAGTAGAGTACTATGGTGCTTACTCCATCTTGTACGTTTATGCTACATGGCGTACCATATTACGTTATTCTCTTTGCATTTTATTGATTCCTGTTCCAGATGTGTCATTTAAGAGTACCCCAAATTCCGAAACATCGATATCTCAACTACGTCCTTGTTTCACTTTGTATACTATACCACAAATCCCTTCGCTGTTGTAATCTGTTTCCCCTCGAATCCGATTCTAGATTTGCAAGTTGCTCCAGATTAAAAGTGAGTTATTTGAGTAATTACCAGTCCTTCAGGAGTTACATTTTTACTTACTTAACTTACTACATTAATACAGAAACTAGAAAGACAGGGGTCAAAAAACTCATACAGTCCAAAAGTAATGAAGAAATGGAGAACGGTAACGACATCGGCGATAATTTAAAGGACAATGAAGACAATTTAAGTATGGGAAGAATAAGGTATGTTGTTGAAGTGAATACGATAAAACAAAAATAAACAAATCACTAAATACGAAATAAAAAAAAACAAATAAATAGCGAAGTGGGAAAAAGATACAATAATATGAGTAGACGGATTGGCAGATTAGGTACATGGAATGTTAGTTGTATGAAAGGAAAAGGCAAACAAAGGATATTATGCAATAAGAAGGGGGCTTATAAACAAAAAGGAAGAAACAAGTGAAACAAAAATTAAAGTGTACAAAGCCATATATAATAATAATAATAATAATAATAAAGTTTTATTTAACCAATATACAATTATTAGAATTAGATAGCCTAGACTTAACTGTATCTTACAAAGTCAAATAAAACATAGAACCACAGAAACTGTTTTGGTGAAACAGTTTGTATGTGGGAAAAAAATAATCAAAAACGAAAAACAGTTCACTTCTTTTCTCCCTTTTTTTTTTTTTTTTTTTTTTTTTAGTCTTTTACATAAATACATTATAATATATTCACGCAAATACATTATATATACACACATATATACACACACATATACATATATACATATATACACACATATACACACATATATCCATTATAATATACTTTAAACAATTACATTATACATATACGCAGACAAAGAATCTCAACTAATTAATTATGAGATATTTATATAGGTATTAAGTATATTAAGTACTTCAAGTGTATAGACATGTTCGGGTATGTACTATTAAACAGCAGCAAAATCAATCAATTCCCTTTCGCCGCTGTTAGTACGTCAAAGTCACTGTCAAAGGTCACATTAGGGTAAGTATGGGTGCTATTAACAACTGTTGTTTATTACTAAATGAATAATATTTCTCTCAGTTGTTGCAAGCCACATCTTTAATTTTTTTTTAAATTGTTTTCTATTAATCAATAACTTTAAATTTTCAGGTAGCATATTATAGAATTGTGGTGCCAGATAAACTGCCTGCCTCTGTCCTATAGTCTTTTGCTGACGAGGAACGCTAAAATAACTTCCTTGAATTCTTGTTGAGTATTGGTGAGTAATTGGATTCAATTTTATTTTCTCTCTATGTACGCTGGTTAGTATCGCTAGGCAAAAAAGCTGTCTGATATCATAAATCTTATTTTCTTTATAAAGGAGATCAGAAGGATACCTTATGCTTTTTTCATAAATTATTTTAATTATCCATTTCTGTATCGTATTTAAATTTTGTAGATTATTGTCATAAACCCCTCCCCATCCGATAATACCATATGATAAATGTGTTTGTACTAACGCTTGATATAACATTTTTAATTCAGATATGCCCAAATAACTCTTTAAAAGTTTAAATTTAGAGACAAATCCACGAATCTTTTGAGTCACATATTTTATTTGTAGGTCCCAGCGTAAGTGACTATCTATGATAATTCCAAGATATTTAATAGAAGCAGCAACAGGGATATTCATGTTGTCTCCAATCTCAAGAGGCCCAAACTGTGGTAAGTTGCTTGCATATGACGTGAATAGTAGGTATTTAGTTTTTTCGTAGTTTAATGTCAATTTATTCTGCTGGAACCATCCAGATATTTTTTTAAAGTCACTTTCGGCGGTTTTTTTAAGCATTGTCCAATTATCCGAGGTGTATAGAACTACAGTATCATCTGCAAAGCTAAAAATTTTTCCACTGCTATTAAGTTTGAGCAAATTGTTTATGTAGACGATGAATAACAGTGGTCCCAAGACTGTCCCTTGTGGAACACCCACTGTAACAGTTCTGCGACCACTAACAATCCCGTCCACATCCACAACCTGCTCCCTGTTCGATAAGTAGCTTTTCAATAATCTATTTGACACTCCTCGTAACCCGCATAATTCTAATTTTTCCAGCAACTTATCGTGGGAAACCGTATCAAAGGCCTTGGAAAGATCAACGAAAATGCCTAATGCAGGTTTATTTTTATCCAACGCATCATAAATTGACGACGTCAGTGTTAAAATTGCATCTTCCGTTGATCTTCCCTCCCTAAAGCCAAATTGATTTCCAGACAACACTTTATGTTTAGTGAGGAAGTTCACTATACGTTTTTTTAATATTTTTTCAATAATTTTCGATACATTCGATATCAGTGAAACTGGTCTATAATTTGTTAATTTTTCTTTTGAACCACTTTTATATAATGGCTTTACAATACCGAGTTTCAAAATGTTAGGAAATTCACCGTGTGTGAAGCATAAGTTAATTATATATATGAATGGATCTGATATTTGTCTCGATATTTCTTTTAAAGTTTCTGACCTGATTTTATCGCCGCCAGGGGACTTGCCTGACTTTAATTCTTGTATAGCATTCTGAACCTCAACATGGTTTGTTGGAAATAAATACATATTACTATTTACCATATCATTTCTGTCCTCACTAGGATCATCGGTATCCTGTATCATATTTGCATACCTTTCACCGATTTCACTAAAAAAATTATTAAAAGCCTCAACTATTTCAATTTTGTTTGAAGTTAATCGTTCATTCTCTAATCTAATATTTTCTATTTTTGTTTCAGGGGTTCCCTTTTGGCAGATCTTGTTAACGCAGTCCCAAAGGGCCTTCGACTTGCCGCAGTTTTTGTTTATTAATTTTTGGGCATAGTTTTGTTTTGCTTTTTTTTGTTAACCTATTTATCCTCTTTTTGTACTCATTATATTCCTTTTTTAGCGCATAATTATCTGGATTTTTTATAACCTCTTTATACAAACAGTTTTTTTTATTTATGCAGCTAAGGATTTCCTTTGTCATCCATTCATTTTTATATTTTATTTTCTCCCTTCTTGTAATTGTTCTTGTATTTTTTTCAATATAGTGTGTTAAGATATCAATGAATTGTTCTGTTGCTTTACTAGCATTCATTTCAGAATAAACAGGAATCCAATTTTCATTGCCTAATTCAATTTTTAATTGATTATAGTTTATATATTTTTTAGTAACCCATTTATTATTCTTTTTATTTATATCGATATTTTTTAAGTTGATGTGAAGGGCTATTGGAGAATGATCTGTAATATCGCACCTAAAAATAAATGACCTCGCGCTGTTAAAAAGGGAGTTTTTCTTATCCTTTACAAAGAAATGGTCTAAGCATGTTTTACTTTGCGGTCTTGTGTACTGATTTATATATGAAGAAAATTCAAAATAGCTAAACACATTTTTGTATTGCTCTGCATGCTCGTTATCAGAAAGAATATCAATGTTAATATCTCCTGTTATTACATGCTTGTCAACGTTGCGTCTGTCCCACAGGTATGTGAAAAGGTCCGTATTAAAAGTGCTTTTGTCTGTACTAGGTGATCTGTATATACAAGATATTAACAACTTATCACTACTAAAAGATCTTTCTAATTTGGTTTCTATTTCTACTTCTATACATTTAATATTACCTAGATTAAATATCCTGTGCGTAAATTCAATATCATTTCGTACATATACAAGTACTCCATCACATTTATTAAGATCGCTTTCATTGTATATTATTACATAACCCGGTATATTAACCAATTGCAAGTCACAAATTCTGTTAGTTTCCGACAGTGCTATAATTTGAAAATCCTCAGAAATATCTTGCAAAAAATTTATAAATTCATCGTAATTTTTGTTTATACTTCTTATATTTAGGTGCAGTATTCTAATTATATCTCCACTGCTTTTTTTGTATTCATCATATTCTTGTGTACTATTTATTACTTTTGCTTTGATATCTTCATTTTTGTAATTTAAAATAAACGGATCCATTACAAGAAGTATAGATATTTTATAACACTAGCAATGCCACAATATTTAAGTAAAAACAAAACAATCAAATAAAAAAACATGTACATATACATATAAAGAACAAGAACAGTAATGAAATCCAACTTTTCACCTTATTTTATTTCTTAAGTTTTCGTAATGTGTAATTTGATTTTTCCTTGGGATTCAAAACATTAGGTGCCTGTATTTTTTTGAAATCGGTTTCGTCTAATCTAGATGAACGTAGAGTATCACTTGTTGTTGGGTCTGCATTGTACAATTTACGTCTAATAGCTTCTGGTAACTCCAATTGGTTCTCAACTAAATTACAATCAGTATTTAGTACCGCAGGTGGATCCGGGGCTCTTTGAGATTCTTCTCCTACTTCGTCTTCCTGTTCATCAACAGCCTTTAGATCCCTTATAGTGTACCTAGCATTTCCTATAAATAAAACTCCTTTTCGAATTTTACAAGGTTTATTTGGCTCCTCTTCCTTGGCAGATTTTAAATGTTTTCTTAGTAATGCGTTTTCTTGTCTTTCTTTGTATGTTAAATCAT
Source organism: Pogonocherus hispidulus (assembly GCA_963924545.1). Lineage (NCBI taxonomy): Eukaryota > Metazoa > Arthropoda > Insecta > Coleoptera > Cerambycidae > Pogonocherus > Pogonocherus hispidulus. The sequence continues at coordinate 35,219,924 of OZ004700.1, read as the reverse complement.
TCACAATCGCAATATTAGTGTCCTTTAGTTTTGAACAGTTTTTCATTACTGTTACTTTACGCAGGTACGATATAAATTCTAACTTAATAGGCTTATTTTTCACTTTCTCTAACTGAAAAATGTTATTTATATCACTTATATCTATATCGGTCTGCAGCTTTCCGTTAATGACATCTAGCACATATCTTCCAAGACTGTCACACTCCTCAGGGACTTTGAGACCAAATATTAAGACATTGTTTTTTCTCTGATTTTTATCAAGATACTCGATTTGCGTCTCTTGATTTTCAATTTCAGCTTGCAGTGTTTCCACTTTTTTACTAGTGTTTTCTAGTTTAAGAAGTAATCTCGCATCAGAGGCTTCAATGACGTTTTTAAGAGTGCTATATACTAAGCGTATCTCTTCCAATAGTCTTTCATTAGTGATGGGTTCAACAACAGACATTCTAGTCAAAAAATTTTACTTTTTAACTTTTTAGCGTGTGTGGCAAGCCTAAGTACTGATTGTAAGTTTTTGTGGTTATAAGATAAGTATCTGATATACCTAGGTCTGCTTATTTACTGTATTTATATATAGGTTATAATTTAAATTTGCCACTGTATTTATCTACAAACTTATAACTTTTAATTTCACGTGTTGTACGTACTCTATAATTCAACTTTACAAGTGTTTTGCGTTTTTGATTGTCGCAGAAATACACTTAATTTGCACTTTATGTCACCATTAAAAACTTCTTACTTTTCAACTATAAAGGCATACACACACATATATAGACCTATACTCACGTATGGATCTGAATCATGGGTGCTATCAAGAAAAGAGAAAACTAAAATTGGAGCTGCTGAAATGAAAATTTTGAGAAGAGTGAAAGGAGTCACGAGGAGGGAGAGGATTAGAAATGAGAACCTTTAATATAAGAAAAGAACTAAAAATGGAATCGGTAGAAGAATTCTTTGAACAAAGACAACTCGAGTGGTGGGGACATTTACAACGAATGAAAAATTCAACATTAGTTAAAAGGTTTTGGGAAGCAAAAACAATAGGTAGAATGACAAGAGGGAGACCCAAAGAGACATGGGATAATATATTGGAAAATGTATTTAAGAAGAAGGGAACAACGTGGTCAGAGGAAAAGAAGATCGCACAAAATAGAAAGGATTGGAATAAGTTTATAAAGAATTATATTAACTAGAAGTAGATTCTTACACCTTGTGGGTAGAAAGGAGATTGATTATATATATTTGAGTAATCACAAGTCCTTCAGGAGTTGTTTGTGGATGTTATTAATACATTTTTTAATAATAGCATGTCCTCCACCGCAATATGAAACCATGATCTGCGCAATGCATCTCTCCGTCACACACTTCGACCGCAAATGTGTGTTTATGTACCAAACTTTCGGCGCGAAAACAAACAGTGGCGCGTGATGAGAACATGTGAAATCGCACCAAACAGTCGCGGAAACCTGTTGGATGGGCGCGCCACCGTAATCCCTTTTATTGAAATTATCGTGTGTCCCTGGGATGCAGTTGCATTTCAGCAAATCCATCGCTCATGACTTGCGGCACATTTCCCTGGAAATTTACAGATAGACAAATACATAAATATTTATATAAACAAAAACTATCTGCTGCAGTACAAATTCACATGCTAGAATTAACGGGTGAAACTGGCTGTGTGGATTATGGGCACAAACGGTTATAACACTGTTATTAATTAAAATGGTTTGGGGCATTTTGGTTACTTTAATTTGTATTATTAACAAATCAGTTAACACAAAATTGTTATTTTTCGGTTATCGATGGTGCATATCATTTGTATAAATGATAAAGGGCTAGTTTTTGAAACGTAAAAACAATATATAGTTATTTTATCATTGTTAGTTATTTAATTGTGGAACCGTATCAGATTTGCAGTCGATTTTTGCTATCCTAAGTATTTTTTAAACATCAGCACAGAAAAATAAATATTAAGAAAATGTCACAAAATAAAAAACTGAAAAGATTAATCAGTAGCACGTCAAAACTAGGTGTTCCTAAAAAATTCTCACCATAATAAAAAATCATTCCTCATCTACTCAGTCGTTTGATAAAGAAGAAATTGATCTCCTTAACAAAGGATTAAATTTTGCATTACCTGCCTCTGAAGGCATTTTAGATGAGGTTGTTGCAAATGTTGAAAATTCAATTCAATACCTTCCTAATAATAAATAAGGTATTTAATAATTTTTATTAAATAATGAATAATGTGGATAATGTAATGACTGAATCAGCCTATACAGTGTTATTCAGAACTTATCCATAATAAAATTTAAGGATGTTCAACTTACATGTAGAAATGTGGTAGTGCAAAAAAAAATTTTTTGGTGGCTTCTAAAAACTATTTAAAAATTTTTCATTGCACGCCGCTGGATACTGGTCCACTGTAATGGAGTGACCTTGGGGCTGACAATGCAAACTGGCTAGCACGAAAAAAACTTCGGATGTTCTGAGAGTATACCGACACCCGGCGCAAAAAAGATTTACAGCGTTTTTACTTTAAAATCAACTTAAAGATAGATAGATGTGACCAAAGTGACGTGTCTTTAAAATGAATAAAGTTTTGTTACACTAATTTTGAAGAATTGCGCTACTTGATTACTAGGTATTAGGAACATGAAATTTATAAAAAATTTGCACATACCTTGTTACAAAAGTTGTTCGAAATTTTATCCCTCGACTTCTACACACTTTTGGCACGCCTTATCCAATTTTGCCGCACTAAAGCGAATGTTCCTCCTGGTTGCTGATCTTGTAAACGCAAATTATTAAGTAAATTGGGGATTTTCAGCATTTTGCTGCAACAACCACTCACAATACCTAACTCGTAATTGATAATCCACTGGTAACAGTCCATTAACTCAGCATTACTGTACACATGAGCCATTTAGAAAATTTTACAGTTTCACACTCCTACGATAAATAAAACACCGGCACACAGAGAGTACACACATAGACTGATGACTGAATAGACAATAGAGATATTATCTCTACTCCAACTATATTCGCCCAGGCGTTCTAGGTACAAGAACGTGTTTACTTTTTTTAACCACATTCTTAGGAATGTGGTATATCAGATTGTCGTTGAAGTACAGTTGCCCATCTACGTAGTCCTTTATAACTTTAAACATTGTTTACGGGAAATCCTAAGACTTTTATTATAAATTTTTTTGGTGATATCGATTTCTTATTTAAGAATGCACATATCCTCAAAGTTTTAGAGATAAGTTCTGAATAACCCTGTATATTAATAATAATAATAATAATAATAATAATGATAATAATAATATCTCTATCCCTCATTCTAATCTTAATGATGAGCCCGGAAGTCAGACACCTGTAGGTAACTTTAACTACGATTTAGTACGAGAATAAGGGAAACCTGAAAAACCTTATTAATTAAAGTGTACAGTAGGTTGGTACCCATTTATACAGTGGCATTGCAACACTAGTTGTATATTAAGAAAGCTACCAGTTTTATGCACACAGATTTAATATTGGAGGAATTGGAAAAAGTTGGAGAAAAACCACGGAGAATGATTAAAAACTTGACGTCTTTAATCGCGCGGCTACGGATCCATTAACAATGGATAGATACATGAGTTAATAAATAACGTGATAAGTACCTACTATCAACAAAACCTTACATTTCATAAATATTAATGACTTTAAATTGACATAATGATTTTTTTTATTAACATACTTCTTTGGATCAGTGCTTTCTTAATATTAATATACATCATTATAATCATCATAAAATATTATGTATTTTACAGTGATTTAAGTTTAAAAGAAACACCTACTTAATATTTTCATGATAACAATATTATTAAAAATAAACAAATGTGGGAAAAGACACCATTATGAAGATATAATTTGCATATTTAAGTTATAGGCAACAAAAAAACAAAAGTTTAACTATATCATTACTACACATTTATAGTCTCCATAAGTATTATAAAAATATATCTCTATATAAAATTTCTTATTGGTTATAATAGGTTCCCAACCTCTGCGCTATCATGTCTATATTTTTCTTTATAATTAGCCATTACTAACAGAATTAATACTGTAGGTATCGAAGTGTCTTTATAACATCAATTAACTAACAAATAGTTTATAGCAAATTACGTCAGTCGGCACCAAGTAATGGATTCAGATAGCTTAGAGGGAAAAGATTGGAAAAGAAACGTAAATATGTAAAAGCAAGTAAATGATTGGTAACCTAAATAATATTTGTGTTACTTTTTCTGTGTATGTAAAAAAATAGTAGGATGTGAAGGTGGTTTCGGAATAAAGTACAGTTATGAAAGTAATAAAATAACGTATAAAGATCATCGCTTTAAGAAACCTAAATGAATATTTCTAGCGAATACGATTACGTAAATTTATATTTTCCTGCTTTATAAATATACGTACCAAATCCTATAATTAGTTTCAGAATACGTACTAGATATTTAGTAAGATAATTAATATAAGTAAGTAATAAATTAATAGCATCAGACACAGATTTGCATAGTTAATTTATAAAAATTCAAAGAGGATGTTTCACGAGAGGCTTAAAATAAAAAACCAAACTTATGAGGACCAAACTTATTATGATAAATGAGGACTGCAGTATTCAATATAGAAAGGAATGGTATTATAAGAAAATGTATGAAAGTATTTATGTGTGGCATGGTTTAATTACTCTTATTTATTTGGATATATGCCGCCACTGAAAAAATACAAAAAATTAATGATCAACTTCTGCGCTGACGCAGTCAAAGGTTGATTTTTTTTGAAAAATATTTTTGCCTAATCAAGAAATTTTTATTAAGTTTAAATAAACTTACTAAATAAATAAAATAATATAATAAACGTTTTTAAGTGATGTGTTTAATGCTATACAGGGCGCCCTATTTCTTGACCCGTTGCATGGGTAACTTTTTTATTAGTAGAGATACAAAAACGCTTAAATGAGCAAATTAGTGCAGTTTCGTATTAGTAATTCTACGGTAAGGCGAAAAATTATATACGGGGGAAGGTTGAAAAGTTATTGACAAAAAACGAAAAATCCAACTTTTCTATTATCCCTCGTAGCTCGTTCATTTGAAGAGTTAGAGAAAAATGCTTCACATGTTTTTTGCAGTATGTTTCATGTAAAATGACATGCACTTGCTACTTTTTATATATCTCTTAAAATGGTTGAGAATCACAGTAAAATATATTTTTTTTAAATGTAATGGATAGGTGGCTGTGACATTAACCGAAAGTCCCCTTTTTTCTCTTTCAGATGATATAACATAGTCCATATTTTATCCTTACAAAAGTAATAATAATCGTTGTTTTTAAAGAAAGTTTATTGTCACATCAAGAATGCTATGGATTATGGAACAAAAGAATGTTTTGAGAACAGAAATTATTAATTAATTAATTATATTGAAGTAAATGTTCGAAATGACCACCATCCTGTTGGATACATAGTAAGCAACATTTCTGGATACTTCTTAAAACATTATTTATTGTATGTCCATGTATGCTTCTAATTGCATCTTGAATCCTGACTTTTAGATCTTCTATATCTAGAGGAGCTGTCACATAAACTTTATCTTTCAATAACCCCCAAAGAAAGAAATCTAAGGGGGTCAAATCAGGTGTTCGCGCTGGCCAGTCGATATCCATTCTATTTCCTATAACATTATCAAACTGTTCATGTAAATATTGTTTTACCTCGCGGGAATTATGCGCAGGTGCTCCATCGTGTTGGAAGTATTTAAGATTTCTAAAAATATGAAGTGAGAGAACTTAGAAAATGAAGGTAATTATTCACATTCAAATTATCTTCGTAAAAATATGGGCCAATAATTTTGCCACAAAAAATTCCACACCACACATTTATCCCAAATTGACGTTGATTTCTTCTTTCAGAAACAAGATGTGGATTTTCTCGGCACCACATTATGTTATTATGGCAGTTAAAAATACCATTGTTGGTAAATCTACTTTCATCACTGAATAAAATCTTTTTCCAGAAGTCTAGATCCTCTTCGCATTTTGAAATGTACCATCGACAAAATGTCATCCTTCTTTGATTATCAGCTGGATATAAAGTATTGCATATGGAATAATGATAAGGCTTTAAATTGTTACCTTTTAAAATAGCTCTTACAGTTTCCTTGGAAGTGTTGCAGTGATGTGCAATTTCTGCAGTTGAAGAATCAGGTTTAAAATTTACATAAGCCAAAACATTTATTTCAGTGTCTTCATTGAAGTTTCTTTCATCCTTAGGTTTTGAAAAAGAACCGTATAATCGTATATTATTTTCCAGCTGTCTAAATATTCTATGATGGGGTTGTCTTCGTTCCATGTAAGTTTCAAAATAAAGACTCGCTGCAGCTTGTGCATCTCGATTTTGGTTATAATAACAAAATAGCATATCATTTTTCTCTTCGTTGGTGTATATATTTGCAACACTATTATTTTGTATGCAGTATTAATAATAAACAATAAACTACTTAACAAAAACTAAAAATGTCACTTATGATCTGTCAATAATTAAATGCCAACTAGACGTTTTTAAAAATATCAGGAATCTTATTTTTTGTTTTATTTCCATAGCATTCTTGATGTGACAATAAACTTTCTTTAAAAACAACGATTATTATTACTTTTGTAAGGATAAAATATGGACTATGTTATATCATCTGAAAGAGAAAAAAGGGGACTTTCGGTTAATGTCACAGCCACCTATCCATTACATTTAAAAAAAATATATTTTACTGTGATTCTCAACCATTTTAAGAGATATATAAAAAGTAGCAAGTGCATGTCATTTTACATGAAAAATACTGCAAAAAACATGTGAAGCATTTTTCTCTAACTCTTCAAATGAACGAGCTACGAGGGATAATAGAAAAGTTGGATTTTTCGTTTATTGTCAATAACTTTTCAACCTTCCCCCGTATATAATTTTTCGCCTTACCGTAGAATTACTAATACGAAACTGCACTAATTTTCTCATTTAAGCGTTTTTGTATCTCTACTAATAAAAAAGTTGCCCATGCAACGGGTCAAGAAATAGGGCGCCCTGTATATTGTTAATCTGCTTTTCAGTGTGAGATTTCTTGATTAGGCAAAAATATTTTCAAAAAAAAAAAACAACCTTTGACTGGTCAGTCAAAGGTTGTTTTTTGTCAAAGGTCAGCGTGGGCGCTGACGTTGATTATTAATTTTTTGTATTTTCTAGTGGTGCCATAATAGCCAAAGAAATAAGAGTAATGGTATTACGAGCACAAGCATAAAGACAATTTAGATATAATACGATATAATAACATTTTCCTAGTCATATTGGGTTAGGAGTTACAACCGAGTGATATATTTATAGTTATTTATTAATAAGAAGTGTCTTATTAATCTTTCTTAGGTCTTAACAATTTTATATCTTCGGTGTAATATGTATAGATAAGTAACCTATTTGTTCACATATCAAATGGTTGTTTCCTACAATAATAAAAGCCAAACCTGAATTTCATGAAATTATCAGTGCCCAACGTCATAAACGGGTACGTTTTAAAGTTATAGTTATAATAGTATAGTTATAATTCTAGTTCAGTATTTGGAAAATATAAAAACTTAAATTATTTTGGCAATCACACATGACACTACTAGTCCTTTTTTGAGGTAAACAAACTGATTCAACTTACATAACTGATTTGGTTGGATACAATTATCAAATAATATAATTTAAATTTAACTGGTTATGGAATAGTGGCTATGACTATTTATTTTTGTTTTAAAATTCATATTTGAAAAAAATTATAAAGGGCAATAGAAGAGTTCATACCATCTTCTAAACTCTTTAAAAGAGCTGAGGAAGCAACTTATTTACATTTAATTACAGTCTAACGATGCATCTGGAAAAGAATGATCTGACTTTGAGAATTGGAGAAGAAAAATGGTAACACCAATTATTGAACATGCCCTATTGCCATATTTCTTTAATGTCAAATGGAAACATAGATATAGACACAGGTATACTCGTAGATACGAAAATATAGATATTACACAATATAGTGAACTAATTGCTTTTTTGAAATCTCGGACCCCGGACTCACAAACCAGAAACCTCTAAAGTTCCGGAACAAGAGCCCATCAAGCAAATTTTGCAGGAGGATTTTGTTGGAAAATATTTAATAATGAAGGCTTTTTTATAAATTAATAGGTACTAATTTCGATTATTTTTTTATAGGTCGAATTAGCCCGTCGATGTCACGAGTTACCATATCTCAAAATGATAATGTACCAGATAAAGAGGCATATTTGTAAATTTCATTACTCGATTCGCAGACTAACGTTTCACGTAGCTTTGACGTCATGGAAGATGGTTTCTCTATTAAGGCTCTGGATATATGTAGGAAGGTTTGGTCGGATGTATAAAGCATATAGTAAGTCCAAGCACCGTTGTATCAGCCAAGTATCGGCTGATTTTTCTCCAATACATAGATGGAAAGTATACAGCGTAGCCGGTTGAGATTAATACAATGTCAAGAATATCAAACGCAATGGCTTCTTTACTGAATTTACTTACTAGATGTTGGTTATTTACTTGTTTTGGAATTTACTTACTAGATGTTGGATATGCTGGTAGCAGTACAGTAGCAGGACTTTCATAAGCTGCATTACTGGGTAATACAGCTGGCCAAGTCATCTGCCGTGGCGGAAGAGCACATTGAGAAATCGCTAATAAAATCGAAATAACACTGTAACATCTAAGTTAGAAAAAATAAGCTTTACTGACCAAACCCTGCTACATGCTTTTTAAAAGTTATTTGGCAAGTCGTAGTTTTGCAATCGAGCATAGTGGAAGAATATCTACAAAGTATACAATACACTCCGGTGTACCGCAAGGGTCTAATTTAGAGCCACTATTGTTTTTAATTTTTATTAATGATCTACCCTCTGTTATATATAACTTAAATTGCTTATTTTTTGCTGATGACATAAACATTTTTAAAATAATAAACAATTTAAATGACTGCAAGTCATTACAAGAAAACCTTAATAGACTTTATGAGTGAAATCGTATAATTAAACTATACTTTCATTTAGAAATGACCATAACTCGTAGAAAAGCTTCCTTTGTGTTTGATTACTATAAAGACAATCACAATTTAAATAGAATAAAAATTATAAAAGATCTCGGAATTACATATGATGATCAGTTTTATCTTTAGGCAATATACAGGGTGGGCCATTAGTGCGTATGCGGACCGTACCACCTATACCTTTAAAGTTAGATGCCAGTGGCGTGCATATTTTAAAATTATTTTGGCACATACAAGGTGTTTAATATTAAAATGCCAAACCGAACATACATTTTTTTAAATGGAACACCCTATATATTGTTAGATTTTTGAATTAAGCGTACTTTTCTGAACAATTTAATATAGCACTTAATATATCTAAATTTACACGTGGCGACGTTGTTGCAAGTTTTCTATGAAAAAGGTCGTTACTTTGCATTATTGTAGGTCTCCATTTAAATGAGATATAACTTCCATTTTCTCATAAGATAAATTAAGAATATGTCTTTATTTAAGAAAATATAACGATTTAACAAAAGGTTACATTTGCTATACAGGGTGATACATTTCGCATATCGTAATTTTACTTCAAACTTTTAAATGGAACACCCTGTATATTATCATGTCGCCTTAAAGAGCTCCTTTTCAGCTTTCTAACGATACCATACTTGATGGGCTTAAATAAAATTTATTTTTCTAACTGTAACGGTATAGGTGGTGTGGTCCGCATACGCACTAATGGCCCACCCTGTATAGAAAATAAAGTAGCATCAGCTAACAGAATGCTTGGTTTCATTTTTAGGCAAACACTTTGTTTTAACAGTATAAAAATATTAAAAGTTCTTTATTACACTACACGGAGCCACAAGTGTATTTAAGTATGATTGAAATACTTCAAAATAATAAGTTTCTAAGGTGTCTATACTACCTGAAATATAGACAATATCCAGATTATGTTACAATACGATATACATTTCTTCGTAATGAATTTCAGATTTTGCCGTTAGAAACGAGGTGTAATACCTATAAAAGTTATATGTTTCTATACAAACTTTTAAATAACTACATTAATGATAGCCATTTGTTAAGTTTAATACCTTTTAATGTTCCATCCAGAAGGACTCACAATCTATTGATGTTTAATACATCTACTGTTGTTAATACTATGCGATCTCCTCTCCTGGGAATGCTAAGGCTCGCCAATGAAATCAACAATGTTAATGTGATATATTTATTTTCTACTTCCATTAGAAAATTTAGAAATATAGTCTCAACTTATTTTAATGACTTGTAGCCATAATTACAAAAATATTCTTTAGACCTGTTTACCCATATCTAGCATTTGTTTTTGGTCACTGCCTTGTTTTTGTTACCAATATTGTTATGTCAGAGTATTCGACTATAATTTATTGTGGACTGTATATGGTTGAATATGATAAATGTTATGGAGACTTACCCAAATTGGCCTTAGTCGTCCTTCTCGTTGATACTCCTCACCAAATAGGGAAATAAGGAGGGAAAGATTTAGGTGAAAATAAGGATAAGGAGGCACAACCACTTATCAATTCTTTCTTTTTATTCTTTACTACACGAAGACCAAATGCTGACTCAATTTCCATTCTACCTTTTTCTATCACCGGCCGCGCTACATTCTCTTAAAATAAGATAGATGGCAGCAACTGCCGTAAAGTGGCGTAAACATCCTGACCCCCCGAAAATGAATGTTAATTCAGTATAATTAAATGTCCTATATAGAACAACCAAAACAAAATATATAACGAAAAATTATACTTCGTATTTATACAACTAAAACTATTACAAAACCCGATGCCCCATGCTCTTAAAATTACTAAACTATAACTAAATTATTGCGTTGGAAGTGGACATAACTTAACAATAGGACGCAAATAAGAACTATTCTTTGTTTTTACAAGAGCAGTTCGGGCTATTCCATCCCTGCCTACATATAATTTTTCTATAATAGCCAATGGCCATTGTAAAGGGGGAATGTTATCCTGCATGATAACTACTACCAGACCTACTTTCGCGGGATAACTAGGAGTATTCCACTTTTGTCTAATTTGTAAAGTAGACAAATATTCTACATTCCAACGTTTCCAATATTGACTAACTATCGCGTCTAATAATTTATATCTAGATAGTCTATTGGACGGTTCTACAGATAGGTCTTCTGCAGGAAATGAATTCAAGGGTGAACTATATAAAAAATGGGAAGGTGTTAATGCTTTCAAATCATTAGCATCGTTACTTAAGCAACATAAAGGTCTTGAGTTCATTAAACTTTCTATCTGTATCAAGACTGTATTAAATTCTTCATATGATAAAATTTGGGTTCCTACAACTTTCGTTAGGTGAGTTTTTAAAGTCTTAATATTCGATTCCCAGATACCGCCCATATGCGGAGAGGAGGGGGGAATAAATTTCCAATTAATTTTCCGAATATTAAGTTCTCCTTGAAAAGCATTTTTATATTCTTTAGATTTAATTAATTTATAAATCTCATCAATTTGATTTTTTGCACCGAGAAAATTTGTGGCATTATCCGAAAATATGGTAGCACAATTTCCACGACGCGACAAAAAACGTTTTAAAGCAGCTAAGAACGATTCCGTGGATAAATCTGCAGCCAATTCAATATGAACTGCACGAGTGGCTAAACATATAAATAAACAAACGTATGCCTTCTGGCTTTTGACACCTCTTCGACGTCCAAGAGTTATATGAAAAGCGCCTGTAAAATCTACCCCAGTAGAAGTAAATGCGCTTGCTTGACTTACACGTTCAAGTGGCAAATCGGCCATTAATGGATATTGAGGTTTAGGGCGTAATCTAAAACAATGGTTGCATTTCCATGTACGCTTTCGAATTATATCACGTGCCGATAGTATCCAGTAATTTCGTCGCAATAAAGAATGTAAAAGGTAAGTTCCTGTGTGACAAAATAATTTATGATTATAATCAATTAGTAAATTTACAAATGGGTCAAATTTTGGTAATAAAATGGGATGTTTATGGTCAAAACTAAGACTAGACATACTTAATCTTCCACCCACACGAATGATCCCATCCTTAATAAAAGGATTAAGACGACGTATATTAGATTTTATAATTTTATTTTTGGACAAAAGTTTAATTTCTTCTGGAAAATGTCTTTGCTGAACTGCGCGAATTAATATTTGTTCGGCTTTATCTAAATCAGACTTCCGTATTCTTTCATTCTTGGGTAATATCTTGGTAAATTTTAATACATATATTGTGGCATTAAGTAATTTACTCCAAGAGGAAAAATATTCAATTAATGTATACAAAGGGGATATATTGTTTTTTACAACTATATGAACTAATAATTCATTTTCTACTAAAGCCTGGTTATAGTTTTCTGTAAATGATCTAATAGGCCATTCACAGGGTGGCAATAATAACCAAGATGGTCCCGAAAACCAGGTTTTATGATTAATTAAAGCTGACGGAGTGAGACCTCTACTTGCGCAATCTGAAACATTTTGTTTACCTTCAACAAAGTACCAATGGGAAGACGATAAGCAATTTTGAATTTTAGTTACTCTATTGGATACAAAAGTTTTCCATTTTCTAGGAACCGAATGAATCCAATTCAGCGTTATCATTGAATCAGAAAATGCGTAAATTTTGTCAATACGTGTTCGACTTGAATATGTATCTCTAACATGGTCTATTAGAAGAGCTAAGTTGGCAGCAGCAACCAATTCTAAACGAGGGAGGGTGATTTTTGACATCGGGGCAACCTTTGCCTGAGCACATAGAAAAGTCACACTCACGTGACCAACATTATCTATAGCACGAATATATATCACAGAAGCCAGACCGGAGGCACTCGCATCTGCAAAACCTACAATTTGGAGGGAAGTTTTTTCAAATATCAACAAATGACGGGAAATTTTCAAATTATTTAATAACGTAAATTCATCTTGGAATTTTATCCATAATTTTTCTATTTCTTTAGGAGCTTGTTGGTCCCAATCTAACTTCATTTCCCAAAGTTTATTAATTAATAATTTTATAAAAAGTGTTGTTGGAGCTAACATCCCTAATGGATCATATGTGCGACTGAGTAAACTTAACATATTTCTTTTTGTACAGATGGTCTTCTCCAAATTTATGACGAAACTAAATTGATCAGTAGAAGGATTCCATTGTAGTCCTAAAACCTTCCAACTACCCTTTTCAAAATCAACCATTGGCGGCAATTTCATATTTTCAGGAATATTGGACAATAGTTCTGGAGAGTTAGATACCCACTTAACTATTTGAAATCCACCGGACTGAAACAAATTTACTATTTGGGGTTGTATTGCACTAGCTTGTTGTACATTTTTTACACTACATATTAAATCGTCCATAAACATATCGCGCTCAATATATTCAATAACTTCCGGATATGACTGAGATTCGTCTTGGGTCAATTGTTTCACCGTGCGTAAACTTAAATATGGACTGCTAGTTACACCAAAAGATACAGTATTAAGTTCATATATCGAAATTTTATCTTTTACATCGAATCGCCACAAAATTCTTTGGAAAGGTCTATGAGCCTCTATAATATTGATTTGACGGTACATGGCCTTCAAATCTGCGCACATACATACAGGGTACAAGCGAAAATTAAGAAGTATGGTGAATATATTATTTTGCAATTTAGGACCTCTATATAAAATATCGTTCAAGGAGTAACCTGTGTCAGTTTTCATACTGGCGTCAAAAACAATTCGATTTGGAGTGGAAATACTCTCCACCTTGGTTACACAATGGTGAGGGATAAAATACTGCAGATTATCTAATTTTGCATTTGTTACTAAAGACATATGACCTTTATCTAAATAATCCTGTATTATTGAACTGTAAATTTTACGGAGACTATGATCTTTTTCAAGTCTTCGTTCTAAAGACATCAAACGATTTTTTGCTAAATTATACGAATTTCCTAATATAGAAGGATTTTCTTTAAATGGCAATGTAACGGTGTATCTCCCAGTATTATCACGACTGACAGATTCTACATACATATTTTCACAAAAAATATCTTCATTGGTTCTAACGGGATTTTCGAAATCTTCACGTTCCCACATTTTCTCAACTAATGATTCAAGGGATAGAAGAGTACAATATGATTTACTATCTCGTTTACTTTCTAGGGAGGGAGCATTACCCATCACTAAATAACCTAATTTAGACTGTACCGCAATGGGCATATTTAACGGACCGCTTACTCGATGCGAACCTAAAATTTCGGCAAACATTGTTGCTCCTAATATCCCATCTATTTTGCCTGGGATATGAAATGTTGGATCTGCCAACGGTAAATTATTCAAATAATCAAACGATTCACAATTAACTGTAGAATCGGGCAAAAAATTTGTAATATTATCGATGAGTAAAACTTCAATGGAATATTTTATATTATGATTAAGGTTAGAAACTATATTCAAATTAGTACGACCTTTAAGAGGTTTCGCTATATTTCCAATACCAATAACATTGGATGTTAATTTTAGGTAAGGTAAACCTAATTTTCTACAACAATCAAAAGTCAAAAGATTAGACATGGATGCGCTATCGCATAAAAAACGAAGCGTTTGTTCTCCACCCCATTTATCTATGGTTTTTACAAGTGCCGTGCTCAGCAGGACAACTTGATGTTTATTAATTTCTACAATATTAAATTTTGAACATAATGTTTGAGTAGGTGCACTGGTACTTTGTGTATTTTCTTGTACAGAATTATTGTCCCTTGAAGTGGAAGTGGAGGGATAATTTTCTCTTTGAGAATTAGAGTTTTCATTCGGTAATGAAGTTCTGTGTAATAACGAATGATGTTTAGATCCACAAAAATGACATGTAAATTTCGAAGGGCAAAAACTTACTTTATGGTTATTAGAAAAACAATTGATACACAAATTTTCAGTTTTAACTAATTTAAATTTTTCATCATGTGAACTATTTTTAAAT
The DNA here is from genome assembly GCA_963924545.1 of Pogonocherus hispidulus. Lineage (NCBI taxonomy): Eukaryota > Metazoa > Arthropoda > Insecta > Coleoptera > Cerambycidae > Pogonocherus > Pogonocherus hispidulus. The sequence continues at coordinate 35,204,814 of OZ004700.1, read as the reverse complement.
GCATAACAATCTTTTAACAAATGTACACCCTTTTTGCAAAACAAACAATTTTTTCCACGATTTGAATTATTTGTTACAAAAGTTTTAGAACTTTTCGTCGAACTATTGGAGGTTGGATGAAATGGAGATTTACGTAATCTTTCTGATGCAAATGTAATTTTACTCTGTTTGCGTACAAACTCGATTAAATCATTATATTTCGGTAACTCTTGGCTATTTCTAATTAATTCAAAGGCACTACTAGTTTCTTGTGGCAATTTTGACATGGCTATATATGTTATGATATAATCTTCTAAATCCTCCACGTTTAGGCGTTTTAAGGCGGACACATTAGTATCAAATTTTTCCAGAAAAGATGGCAAACCATCGGGGTTATTATTAGAAATACTACGAAAATTTAATAATCTATCTAAATACAGGTTACACAAAAATTTTTTATCATGATACGTATCAACTAATAATTTAAATATAATATCATAATTACTTGGAATATTTTCTATGGCATTAACAGTTTTTAAAGCTTTTCCCGACAAACTTCCTAACAAATATTGCAACTTTTCAGCGCTTGACAATTTAGAATTAAGGTGGACTAATTGTTTAAAATTTTCATAGAAAATAGGCCATAAACTTAAGTCAGAAGCATCAAATTTTACGATTTCTATTTTAGGCATATGGATATTAGGTTTATTATTATTTTCTAAGTTCTGGTTTATTGGTGTGGTAATCATTTGGGATGCGACATATTTAATACGATCATATAAATCTTCCGCAGCATCTAAACTAGTATATGAAACGGGTTCATCTGGTTTTAGTAACTGTTTTATGACAATTATTTCATTTACTATTTCATTATAATTTGTAATGGTTTTTTCTATATTGGTATAACGCACTTTAAAATTTTCTTGTTTGGAAATATTCTTTTTGTCTGATATTAAAGCTTCACTAGCATCATAACATAACTGAATGCGACGAAAGAAAGTCTCACATTTTGCTCTTAACCTATCTAATTTTAATTCATTTTCGGATTTTTGTGGCATCTTAAACGGTTATTAACTATTGTTAACCAATAACGGAATGTTATAATCAATAATTGTAAATAATGTCTTTATCAAAGTGATTTTTGCTAGGTAGGTCAGGTTGTTTCTAGATTCTCGGATAAGTCTGAAATGCGCATGTATGCGCGTTTTCTCTCCTATAGGTTTTGTCTACTACTAGGTATATAAACAGAATTCGAACTACTGGAAAAGAGGGGGAACGGTAATACGAAATACGAATTTCAACTATGCGGCATTGTTCCCAATACTCTTTTTTACAAGGCAAATAGATAATTTTTTATCAGCACTGGTCAACGATAAACTAATACTAATAAAATGTAAATTGATGAATTGGAATGGATATAAAGAATATAACAAAAATATTGTTCAATTGGATTTACTTGACAAATCTAAAATATTACTACTAGGTTCAAAATTAATCTCGCGATTAATCCTGGCTCAAGGATCAAAATGTTATGTCAGAGTATTCGACTATAATTTATTGTGGACTGTATATGGTTGAATATGATAAATGTTATGGAGACTTACCCAAATTGGCCTTAGTCGTCCTTCTCGTTGATACTCCTCACCAAATAGGGAAATAAGGAGGGAAAGATTTAGGTGAAAATAAGGATAAGGAGGCACAACCACTTATCAATTCTTTCTTTTTATTCTTTACTACACGAAGACCAAATGCTGACTCAATTTCCATTCTACCTTTTTCTATCACCGGCCGCGCTACATTCTCTTAAAATAAGATAGATGGCAGCAACTGCCGTAAAGTGGCGTAAACAAATATGTAATATTAATCTACACTTTGTTTTTTTATTCCATAAATCCATGTAACTAGGCTTATAGCCTGTTTGGGTTGTTGTTGTTGTTAAATAAATAAATAAATAACTAAATGGATTCAAGGGGATGATTCTGAACTGGTTGAAATACCAAAACAACAATATTGAAGATCCAGCTGCATTTGCAGTTGATTTTGTCATATTAGATGTGTAGCTTTTGTAAACTTATCTCAAAAAATTCAGTTTTAATGAGAGATTAACACTAAAAATATTTTCATAAGATATTTGCAATTGAAATGTGCAAAATACTATCTTTTTTGTCTATTTTTACGTATTTTTACGTAACGCTCCTTTATGGCAAATCTCTTTCCGGCAGGTCTATATTCCACAAACTTTAACAAAAATATAAACAAAATATATGTACTTTATCTAGGCTAACGGCGTACTAAATTTGTATTCCTCATACCTTCCTGAGAAGCCATGCATACTGTCTAAACCATATTAAATATTACTGATTTTTTGGTGAAAGTTAACGTGACAACACAATAAAATAAACACGCTGAATAAGATATTTATCCAGTTCTAAAAAAAAATGAAAGTAGATAATTTTGGAGAATATGTGAAGGAATCACGTCGTATGTTATTCAAATAAAAGCATATATAAACTTACCAATTCCAGGATTTACGGAGTTAATGAATTTACTTACCTGAAAACAAGAAAATTGATATTATATCAGTAATGGTATACATAGACTTTGGTAATAGTAATAAGAAATTTACACCTCTGTGAAACGTGCAAATGAATTTTATTCTATTTCCATTTGCAAAGCGGCACATGAAAACTGAAATTTATTTGCAAACGTTTACGATTGCAAACTTTCCCATAATTGTTATTTTGAAATATTTTGGCTAATAAAGGTAGTTACGATTAGTCTCTTTAAAAAACTACCAGACATTGACCGGTTTCGCGCTTATTTTGCGCTCGTCAGAGAGCCATAGATAGTGGAACGATGCTGCGACGTGATTGCCTAATGGCAATTGCGGAAAAGCAGGTCGTTATCTGTCTGTCAATTTGACAATAATTGTCAGACAGGCAGTAGCAAAGACTCAAAAAGGGCACTATGGTGTGTTTCTCACCACTACTAACATTCACGATGCCCATTAGGCAATCACGTCCACTACCTATGGCACTCTGATGAGCAGAAAATAAGCGCGAAACCGGTCAGTGTCTGCAAGTTGGTCTCGATGAACGATGTGGCGACTCCTATGGAGATGCCGATGTAATGCAATGCCAGTCGGGGTACATCGGCCGTGGAGTAGTTATGTTCGGCATATCCTTCAAACAGAATAAAGTCTTCGTCGAATTTATAAATATTATTTATTAGAGATAACATTTATTTAATTATTGATATTATATGTCAAATAATTAGAATACTGTAAAAAAATAATATTCCTTTGAAAAGATCAATCAGAATCAGCAGAAAAGACCAGCAGATAGTAATCCAAATTATATTTTACTCTAGGACAGGAATAAAACATTTTATACACAATTTATAGGTAGAAGTGAGGAGGAACCGCAGTAATAAATATGAATCGAAACGATATACATATATGTATAACCTTATCAATGAACAACCTCTTGAAAATTGTTCAAGTAAAGTGTAAACGACTTACCGAGGTTGGTAAATAGACGCACCTCACAAAACAGACGCAATTAGACGCATATGGCCAGGATTTTTCTATTAGTCATTTCACTTTGGTCAAAGTTCATTCATTAAGTCGATAAAATTTAATGGATGTATGAAACAGGAACTTTGACATGAACTGATTTGAAAGGCTTCTTGTTAAGTCCTTTGACGAATTAGCAAAACATATAACGTACATCACATATACATAACTTTCAACAAACTGTAACTTTGATCACAGTTCTCGACGATGAAATTGTCTAATGTAAAAGGCATTTATGAAATGTATTGAAAATAAGCGTCAAATTAAAAGTGTTGTAACAGACACAATCACATTTTTTTAATTTCCAGGAAAATATTTTAATTTCTGAATTGGAAAAATAGAGAAATTATTTGTTTTGAAGAAAAAACTTGTTTTCCGATCATAGAAGTATAAATACCAGACTATTTACAATTTCCCAAATGTAGCACGCGCCCTCATGCGACAGAAATTTGAACTTAAAATTAAATAAGTTGTGTCAAAACTCAAAACATTCATAACCTTTTTAATTTTCATTATAAATTGTCAAGTTTATGTAATTTTGTTGTAAACAAAAGTTGTAAATGTGTAGTAAATGAAAGTAGATTATCACTGTATAATCGCTGAGTGATCCTTGAGTGACCAAGTACTTGCTCACTCAACGGTATAATCTAATTTCATCAGTAATATTACAGTAATTTTATTTATGAATGTGTTTATTATGGAATTTGAAGTGCTAATACTTGAACTTTTATTATGTTTTATGATACAATTATAAAACTAAAAGAAACCAAACAAAGACGCAAATTGCGATATTCTGGAGTCTTTCCCTACAAGTGACAAGTGGCCGACTCATTGAGAACTAAACAAACTGAGTAACTTCATTTAAAATACAGGAACAGGTCGATTTTGTTCCGGTGAGTGACATCTTTTAATATAAAATTCTTTCCCCAAATTTCAACATCATAGAAGGAGGAGCCACCGCCGGTTTTCCAAAAAGTGATTCACCTGGAAGTTTTCAGTCACTTTCGTTTTCAATAGGCCACCCTGTATATGAAATCCAGCATGTATTGTTACCCCTTTCGGGGTTCTAAAGATAAGTGAGACAAATCTTCAGTTAACACTTCAGACACAATACAACACTTCTTGTACAATATCCAAATAATTACACACCGAAAACACTTCGAAATCGCCCTTATTTCACTTAAGTATCGCTTCTTATCCTGATCGCTGCCTGATTAAAACTGACTCCCTAGCCGGCACCCCGCGGGCTTTATATAGGTAAACTAGGCTTCTAGATCTTCGTAGAAATTTCCATCGAATACTCACGAATAATCCGCATACCAGGGCAGTTCAATAACTAATCCACAGCCAAGTTATACGAGGGATATTCGATGAGTACCGCTGGCGACATCCAGGAAATGTGGGCAAAAGGGCCCTTATTTGAAGGACTAGAGGGTTGAGACTTCGCCCTTGGGGGTTGTCCCTGGCACCCCCAGAGCCGGTGTTACCAGATTGTGCACAATTTTCCTAAGGCTGGGGAAAACGTAGATTTGGCAACGCCGCACTCGGGCACTGTGTCGGCGATTTTGTAACAGTATTTATGTCCTGTCTAATCACGGGCATTAATTGCATACGCCGATCTGGCTTGAGTATTTCCATTAATGCTCATTTCAAATCGGAAAAGTTAATTTCGTTCAATCAACATTGTTTAAGACATTAAATCGATTACGGCCAACTGCAATTTCCATTAAATATATTGAATTTAACGCCGGGACTGCGGTTTCGTGGTGACTGAATCATTTCTAAACCGCGAAATAAATAATGACTGGTGTCAACTGGACTGACCAAGCCCGCTATCCGTCATTAATGTCTAGCTATTAACACACCAGTAAAAGCTTTCATAATTATACAGTGTGCGCAATAAATATAGCACAAGCGGACGGTTTTCGTAGAGGATGAAGATTCATTTTTACGTTATTTATGTTTGTATTAAGCTTTTGATAGATCCATCAACGCTCTTTGGCAGAAATTGTGCTAGACACTAATAGCATAAAGAGAATAAAATGGTACGTTATTGATAATTTACCCTTAACAAAGAAGAACGAAAAACAAGGTGAGCAAATTTTGTAGGGGAAAATGGAATCACAATAGAAAAACCAGTAGAGGAAGAAATAGAAATGTCTAAAAAAAATCTGATAAAATAATAAATGCCCTGGTAATATCACAAACGAAATGCTCTACGAAAAATGGAAGGAGAATCGCTATAAAAAAGCATTAGCAAAATGATAAAACAAATATGCATAGAAAACAAATGGCGGACGAATGGTCAAAAGCTGTAACGTGCTTAATTTTTAAAAAAGAAGATAAATCAGAACGCGAAAACTACAGAGGGCATAACACTATTAGGCACATACTATAAGATACTAGGGCATATAATAAGAAAAACACTAAATAGATATGCCAAGAAAATGTTAAGTGAGCTCAAAGCGAGGTTCAGAAGCAACAGATCCACGACAGACCAAATATTACATTATTATTACATACACCGTGTTCCACATAAAACGACCCACTATACTATCTGGAAATCTATAAAAGATGTGAAAAAAGTTAAATACAAGAGTTTTTCAGATTTTCGAGTTCTTTTAAAATATAATACTTCCATGTATACAGGGTGTCCCAATTTTGCTGGGACGACATCAACTCTAAAAATTTAAATGGGACACCCTGTATTTTTGTCGATTTTTCGATTCTTTGTCAAAAATAAACTCGACTTACCTATTTAAACTATAGTCGAATTTTGCGTAGTTTTCGAGATATTTGAGGTCATGTGTGCGTTTTTGAGAAATCAAGGTATTTTTCAACACGATATAAAAAATGATCAAAAACTAAAATTAAGCGTTTGGGTGGTAATTTCCACTTACAAAGCGTCAATGCAGATACAGAATACAAAATTTTTGTTAACACTTATACAGGGTGGACATACTACGAAATCAATTTTGCAACTTATATATAATAATCTGCAAATATATAATAATATATATAATCTGAAAAAGGTCGATTTTTTTAAATGAAACACCCATTATATAATTACTCTATGTTAAAGACAATGAAAATACCTATCATTCCATATACATATGTCCTATACATAAATTCAATGGTTACAGAGAAAATCGCAATTTTATAGAAATTTACAATGATTTCTAGTATAATGATATTGTAATGCTGCATGCTCTCAAAAAACTATGGAATGAATAATGGAAGGAGGCTATGGAATGAATAATATTGAAATTTGGTTTACTTTGACAGTTCTGCAATTTGTTTGTGTTTATACGGATTAACATAAAGTCCGTCCCCCTCTCTCCAATTTTTGAACCTCTGGGTATATTGTGATGAAATTTGGAACGATAATATATGACTAAATTCTGAATTTTTTGACACATCAATGACAGCTCTGAATGTCAAAGTGACAGCTGGGCGCGCAATAAGAATATTTTTTTAAATGGAAATGGGGGTCGAGTAATAACTCATTTTGAAACTATTTTTATGCTCAAAATATTCCCCAATTTTGAGAACATTTGGTTCAGTAATTTCCAAATAAAAACTAGTAATATCGGTTTCCACGTTATATCAGTTTTAAATTTTGAAATTAACTTTCGTAAATATTTTCTGCATATTTGACGTTAGCGTTCATTGAACATACGAACAGCATGGTAATTTCGGTTAGCTTCGCCAAAAATAATAACCGCTTCAAATTTATCTTGTAAGGAACGAGCCATTCTAGACAATTTCGACCAAAAATTTATTGTCAAACAATCAACAATGACACCTAATAGGTAGCAAGATTATGTTACAAACTGATATTACTATTACCGAGTTATTACTCGATCCCCATTTCCATTTAAAAAAATATTCGTATTGCGCGCCCAGCTGTCACTTTGACATTCAGAGCTGTCACTGATGTGTCAAAAAATGCAGAATTTAGTCATATATTATCGTTTCAAATTTCATCAAAATATACTCATCGGTTCAAAAATTAGAGAGAGGGGACGGACTTTATGTTAATCCGTATAAACACCAATAAATTGCAGAACTGTCAAAATAAAACAAATTTCAATATTATTCATTCCATAGCCTCCTAGTTTTTTGAGAGCATGCAGCATTACAATATCATTATACTAGAAATCATTGTAAATTTCTATAAAATTGCGATTTTCTCTGTAACCATTGAATTTATGTATAGGACATATATGCATGGAATGATAGGTATTTTCATTGTCTTTAACATAGAGTAATTATATAATGGGTGTTTCATTTAAAAAAATCGACCTTTTTCAGATTATAAAGTTGCAAAATTGATTTCGTAGTATGTCTACCCTGTATAAGTGTTAACAAAAATTTTGTATTCTGTATCTGCATTGACGCTTTGTAAGTGGAAATTACCACCCAAACGCTTAATTTTAGTTTTTGATAATTTTTTTATATCGTGTTGAAAAATACCTTGATTTCTCAAAAACGCACACATGACCTCAAATATATCGAAAACTACGCAAAATTCGACTATAGTTTAAATAGGTAAGTCGAGTTTATTTTTGACAAAGAATCGACAAAAATACAGGGTGTCCCATTTAAATTTTTAGAGTTGATGTCGTCCCAGCAAAATTGGGACACCCTGTATACGTGGAAGTATTATATTTTAAAAGAACTCGAAAATCTGAAAGACTTTTGTATTTAACTTTTTTTCACATCTTTTATAGATTTCCAGATAGTATAGTGGGTCGTTTTATATGGAACACGGTGTACATGTTACTAGTTATGATAATAAAACGGAATTCTATACCCTATTCATTCACTTTAATTAGACATATGACGCAATAAATAGAGGAAAAATGTATAAAATAATGAATCAATTGAAAATCTTGCAACTGATTAGAACGCCAAGGATAACTTTAGAGAAAACGAGGAATAAAATTACATAGAACGGAGATGAATCCCAAGAATTAGAGGTAATAAGACTCTAGCAACGACACTCTTCATTTTGGCGCTTGAAATAATAATTAGAAATAGCAATGTAAATACAGATGGAACGATTTTTAACAACAAGCACCAATGCATGGCTTTCACAGACGATTTAACAATATTAGCAAAACAAAACTATCTCAAAAGAGTTGCAAGAGAAATAGGACACGAAGCAAGGAAGTATGGTTTTGAGATAAAAGAAAATAGAACAAAGTATGGTAATGGGCCATAGCAAGAGCTTAAAAAGGAGGATAGTGTGATTGTGAAAATAAATAGCAATAAAGAACACGTCTTTGAGAACGTTAAAAGCTTTGTCTATCTAGGAGTAACTATTGAGAAGAATTAAAAAAAAAAATTATGATACTACTGAATCACCGCCCCTGAATTATTTCATTTATCATCACCATAATCAAGGCGCGTAGGCTTAGTAACCAATATTATGTACCTACATTTGGTACATAATATTGGTTATTTTTAATATTGATTGATATATTTAATAATTGATTTGATGAACCCGTTCAGAAGATATAAAAAAACATATTGTTACTCCTTTCGGGGTTTTAAAGATAAGTGAGACTTTTAAGCAACAGTACAACAGTAAAAATTCAACACTTCAAACACAATACAGCACTTCTTGTACAATATTTAAACAAATACATACCGAAAACACTTCGAAAATCGCAGTTATTTCACTAAAGTATTGCTTATTTGCTCTTGATCGCTGGCTGATTAAGACTGACTTCCTCGCATCCTCGCCAGGACGCCGCGACCTTTATATAGGTAAACTAGACTAGGCTTCTAGATTCTCGTAGACATTTCCATCGAATACTCATGAATAATCCACATACCAGGCCAGTTCAATAACTAATCGACAGCCAAGTTGTCCCAGGCATCTCAAGAGGCGGTGTTGCCAGATTATGCACAATTTCCCTAAGGCTGTGGAAAAAGTAGATTTGGCAACGCCGCACTCGGGCACTGTGTCGATGATTTTGTAACAATATCTTCTGAAAATTTTAACACCCCATATCTCAGAGACGAAGCTTTTCCGGACATTTTTTATAATTTCTCTGAGTACTGTTTGGTCTTTTTTTAGTATTGTTTACATTTTTAATTTTTTTTTAACATCCTGTCTAAAGAAGAAATATAAAGCTACCTATAGAGTTATATTCTTCCTTTGTACTACGTATAAATTCCTGATATATATTCTGCACTATAAGATATAATTTAAGGGTGATGAAGATATAAAAAAGATCAAGATTGTTTTTGGAACGGTCAGTCTATAATTAACCAATTTTTTATAGTTCGCGAAATAATGATAAAAGCATATGAATATAATTATTGTATCGATCATCTATTCCAAACCGCCAGCGTATGTAGAAAGGCCTTATACAGTTTAACAGACAAACCAATTATAGAGAGATCAACAATAAAGGCCATTAATAAAAAAAGAGAATGATGAATGGTACAACATATTAGAGTCCGATGAATTTAGAATAGTTCAAAGACTACGCCAAGATAACGGAATGGTACTAATCTGAACAAAGTACTGAGACTGAGAGAAATAAAGGTGGGTGAAACGGAATCAATTGTTTTCATTTCCGTGGGTCCATAGTCTAGTGGACTATCTTAAGAAATAACAAATTATTTTGTGCGCTAATAAAATGAGGATAATAGCCAATGCAGAGGAAAATGTAATGGAAAATAAAATATCACTGAAAAAAGGCGCACCATCAAAAACCATCAAAATACAAACAGTACCACTTTTAGCAACTAAAAAATTAAGAATATTATGATTTATATAAAGGATATATTAGGAAAAAGGTACTTTCATTTTCCAAAATTAGTATATGAAAATAGTGAGAACATAATAATATTGAAATTATAAATTATTTCACCTACTGAAACAACCAATGCAAATAAGATAGAGAAAGAGATAAGACACACACTCTAAATAAGATGTTGTATAAGGCAAATCTTGAAATTAAAATGTAAATAGATACAGACTGATTATTCAAGCACCACTTAGAAAGAGGAAAATAAAATACAAATTAAACTATAACTGAGAACTAAAGCTATACGTGGAAAAAAACCATCATTGATCACGTCAAAACGTTAACGTGAACATAGAGGACGATGATACTGTACGATAAAAGTAGCAATACCACTACGTGCAATATATGGATACAGTTAAACAAATATTGGGTGCTTCCTGCTCTAATACCTCCCTCTAATATTACTTTATATTTTTCGTATCTGTCACGATTACAGGGCAAATTGGATATTTAAATGTATTTCTCTCTTGTAAAAATTAAAAACTTTCTCTGTGAAGAAAAACAAATAGTAAAGTTATCATAGACTTTGGAAAATGCCCAAGTGTGGTGTGGTATGATGCGGTTGTACACATGATTGTGGTGTGGTGTGATAGCCAATGCATGCAAAAAAATCTCGGACGGAGACGTATATCTTGACCAAGCTATTGAAATTCCTGGGGGCGATACTTGATAGATTATCCAATTTCAGAAAGCTACGAAAAAGTCGTTTAGGATTGAATGTTTCAGGGCGAAACATAATATTGAAATAAGGCGCCTCTCCATAGATACAGTATATTAAAATTAGTATTCTCTGGTAATTTTGAATTCCTTATTTGGTTCATTAATTTAATAAAGTATTGTTTGCAGTAGTTTAAGAAATATAGGATAGAACTGGCTTTAGAAATAAATAAATGTTTTCTATTCCTGACCGTTGTTTTAAACACTATTTGTATTATTCTTGGGAATTCAGCCAAAATAATGTACGATTTTGAGGTTTTTTCTATCGTTTCGGTTTATATCTAGCCATCCTCAGAAAAGTACAATAATGCTGAACTACATATTTTGCTGTCATTATAATAATTTTAAATGTTGGGCTACATATTTGTTAGAGAACTGTTGTATTTAACATTTTGAAGAGAAGATAGTTAGAAATAAACCGAAACGTTAAAGCGTAACGATAAAAGAAAAGAAGGTAAAAGAAAAAAGCTTAATATAATTTATTACTTTGATCGAATTCCCAAGAATAGTAAAAACAGAAATAAATAAATAAAATAATTGTGGTCCCAGTTTTCTCTTTCTGAATTTCAAATGTAGTAGGTACAATATAATAGCTTTATTATTATGGTTCTGAATGTAATTATACCGTGAACGTCCTTGTGTGAAATTATTACGTGATTTGCCGCCGCACTTGACGGAAGACGCCGGAGAAAGTGACGACCTCATGAGGAGTCAGCTGATGAGCCTCGTTTGATGGTTCCCGCTCCTTGTTATGTTGCTCGCGGCATTATCGAATATAAAGGATTCTTTCAGATCGTGCTGACTGCTTGCCTCTAACTATTTATCTATGCCATTATCTACATATTTAATCTTTTATTGGGTAACTCGCCACCGTTTCGGGTTAATTAAAATGAATAATAGAAACAAGAAATAAACCCCTACATCAAAGCGACATATCCGGAGCTTTTTCTTCCAAATCTTTTGTCTTGCCAAAAATATAAGTTTGGGCAACTTATGGAAAAATGCAAGTTGTTATTAAGCAAACGTGAAACAAATACTATATTTTTTTAAATGTTCAATCAGTTTTGTTGGAACCTGGAAAAAATGTTGAAACGTTAACCTAAGGAACTTTCTCTTTGTTTATGTAAAATGCAATTTGTTGCAAGTCTTACTTCTAGTTACTACTAGAAACTACTTATATCTAGTTTTATTAAAATCAATGTACAATTTCCAGTCAGTGATCATCAAAATTTAATATGGAGTAGTATTATCTAATAGCATATTATTTATATTTGTTGAAGCACATAAACAAAAATTTTTAGCAATAAGTAACTTTTCATAAATTCGAAAGAATATAACCTAAATAATATAACCTGTTTTATTAACCTAAATAGGCACAATTCAGCATAAGAGAAGTCAACTTAAAACTGGTGTTTTGTTAGTCATACCTATATTCTTTTTGTATTCCTTACACTACCTGAAAAATAATAAAAACGAGAAGGTTGAAATATATTCAAAATAAAGATTCACTGTGTACCTAGATTTTGTGATTTAAGCAGGGCATTCGACTGCGTCGATTACAATTTATGAATATCTAAATTACTCCACTATAGCATTAGGGGGCTTCTTCTGAACTGGGTTATCACATTTCTTGAACGTTGGCGACTGCATGTAAGTCAAGATCAACATAGGATCGATAAATTAAGGTCTGAATGCTTAGATTTAACTATAGCAGTTCCACAAAGGGCTATTTTGGGCCCTGTGCTCTTTCTTTTATATATAAAGTAAAATCTACTAGAGATTTTACTTTATATTCAAATGACATCTCTGATAATTTCAAATCCATCGGATCAATTATTGCAACATAACTGTTATATGAATATGAAATATGTGAATATTTTGAATTCTTTATTTTATCCCAACATAATTTTTATTTGAATCCTGAGAAAACGCAAATTGAGCTTTGACATAAGCTTTCATAATGGTAGTAATAATGATGTCTTTAAAGGACAGGAAAATGTTAAATTTCTTGGGGTCTACCTTGATGAATGTCGCAACTGGAAATATCACTAACGAAATATCAATAACGAAATTCTCTTCAGTTATTTACTTATTTAGAAATCTTAAAACATTTTTGACTAAGGAACAATTAATTGCATTGTATTACGCACAAACTGATTCACATTTAAGGTATGGTACATACGCCCTACATAAATCTTAAGATAACGCTTAACTAGAAATGTCATTCGTAGCGCTTGTCTTATAATTGTCAATTTTTCACAGCCACCTAGAACTTTTCTGAAAGATTATGTTTCATCCTATACTATAATAATTGTTTTTGAATCAAATAATGGCATATGGCATATTGCCGTGTTCAGAAAATAAGTATTTATTTAGATATGAAAAATCCAATATGTGTCCATAAGAACAAATTGAGAAGAAGAAGTTGATGATGGTATTAAAAAACCGAAACGTCTTATTGAAATATGAAGGGGACATCTAAAGCAAAATAAAAAATTGCTTAAACAATGTGCAAACGAAATGTGGACATTTTAGGAAATAACGGAGTTATAAGAAGAAAACCAAAATCAATAAAACTGTTTTTCTTTGCCGTATCTCGCAACGAATGCAGAAGAGAATACTTTCTCAGAGGCATCTTTTTAAGCATAAAATTCCACAATTTTTCCGAATTTAAACCCATCCTCTATCTCGAAAAAAAATTAAGATCCGGTTGTTGAAATTGCATCCTGTTGTACAGTTGCGGTTGTATATTATTCCTTTTTGAACCCTCTTTGAACCTCCTTATATACCACCCTTGAACCCCCTTTTTCCCTCTATTTTCCAATAAATTAATAAATTGAACATAAATTATAATGTTATACATAATACGTGAAATGAAGCCTATAAAGGTCAATTAGTTATTGGTAGGTCAATTATGTAAATTTGTTTAAATCATTATCATCGATATATTTGAGATAAAATAATTTATTAGTTATGCTTTCCCAATTTCAGGTAGTTACTGATATTTCATGTATCTTTGTATTCAATATTAGATTCCCTGTTTCTATTTTTTATATTATGAACATGAGTATTAAGCATTTATTTCATTCGCATTATAAGCAACAAACTTATTCCAGTTTTAATAGCGGAATAGAAAGTGGAAATTTAGTAAATAATAGTGTAGCTCTCCGTTTCATGTCACTTCTATCTATTTTCAATTCCTTTTGCGTCTACGAGTAGTACACAGTTTCTTGAATAAATAGCGCAAAATTACGATAAAGCCTGTTAGACACTCCTCTATAAGCTGTGTACCTAGTGGTAACAACAGTCAACACACGGCAATGGCAATGACCCTTTACAAGTTGTTATTCAAGTTAATAAATTTATCGATTTGAAGCAGATTTACGAGAGAAATTGCAATAACGGGTGTGTCTTTTGCATGTATCTTTGCATGTATTAGTGAAAATGTTCTGTTCTTATACTTAACTGATCTGATGGATTGCCGTGATTAAGCTGGATCCATGGTAGGAAAAATGTAGTGTCCAAAAGTACCCAATGCGAATACCTAATGTAATATTTAATATGTAATAATACAGTGTGGGTGAGTTTGCATTACAGAATCAGTATATTCGTAAATGTTATAATTTATAATTTAAAATATTATAATTTTTCAAAATGTAGTTCTAAGTGATTTTTTGTACTCTTTTCAACCCTCTGATTAAAAACGCACTCATCAAAAACCAAAGAGCAGCGACATGTACAGTGATTTTTTTAAATGGAATGGTATTTTATTTCATAATTTGAAATCCTATCAAATTCTTAATATGAAACCGTTTTTATTTTTTCTTAACAGTGATAATATGTAAATTAGGAACAATACTACAAATTATCGGTAGTAGGCCATGGATTGCACAATTATTGAACACAAAGCATGCGTATGAAGACAAAAGTTATGCAAATAACTCATAACTTTGTTGATGATATTATTTTCATTTATTTCAATAAATATTTTGTTTCAATTATACAATCCATGGCCTGCCTATACCAAAGTTTACAGAATAAATATTCTGGAAACCTTGCTAGTACCGATAATTTCTTGTATTGCTCCTAGCTTACATATTATTACTTTTAAGAAAAAATAAAAACGGTGTCTTATTCAGAATTTGATAGGATTTCAAATTATGAAATAAATAACACAGCGTGGGGTGGGAAAAAATACAGGGTGTTCCATTTAAAAAAAAACACTGTACATGTCGCTGCTCTTTTGTTTTTTAATGAGTGCGTTTTTAATCAGAAGGTTGAAAAGTGCACAAAAAATCACTTTGAAGTAATTTTTGAAAAATTGTAATATCTTGAAATTTACGAAGTTACTGAGTGTGTAATGTAAACTCACCCACACTGTATAATTTTAATTTTTAACGTGATTGTATCTAGTCACGGCTAATTTCATAATTCTCTTTACGATAATTTCTTGAAAATCTAGGAAAATTAAAAATTTAGATACTTACATATCTGAGGAAAACGGCAGATCTATTTTCCAAAAGTGGCGTAGAAAATACAGGACTTTTCATTGTAAAGTTTTTGCTGTTTGAAGTTGATACTTCTCATCTATGAAGACTCATATGCGTCACACTTGGTACACTACTTGTAAATTTATTTTTAATTAAAGCAAAGTTTATGTTCTTTGTACATGCCAAAACGTAAATTAGGATATGAAATGAAGATATAGGCTTCTATACCGGGTTTCCCATTTCATTTGACTAATGGCAATGAACATGGGCTATTACATTTCATTGAATTTTATATTCCCAGGGCACACTATGAGAAATATTGCTAACGGAATCGATAGTACTGACTGTCAAACACTTCTGATTACCAAAATACTAAAGCGAAATGCTTTTTTACTTAAAATATCAATAAAAATTCGTTTTAAGTTAATAGGTGTAGAGTTTTTTTAAAATATATTCTTATTTTAAAAAACTCATAATTTTAGAATTATAGTTTTTTATTATTTAAAAAAAAAACTTATTACTAATTCACGACAGTATCCAGATTGAGGTATAATATGTAGTAACTATTAGCAGAGATAAGTACACTATTAGTAAAAGCACAGTGCATGCAATAAATAAAAAATATGTTGCTTGTTGATTACTTATTTTATAAGATAGTACGAGTAGCTTTAGCTAAGTATAAAGGAAACGAACCAATTAAAACATGTTTTATTTTTCTTTTTTAATAAGCAAATATTGTGACTTTCAAAAATAATAACTATTTACTGACAATGAACCATATTTATTCGAATAAGTAATCACTAATAATTTGTAATTAATGAAAATTAAAAAAAAAGTTGTCTCTGGCGGGATTTGAACCTGCAAAATTTTGCGGTTCAGTTTGAAGCACTGCTGCTCAACCAACTAGTCCACCAGATGACGTTTAATAATGTCTCTAAAACGGTTATGTAAACTACACCTATTAACTTAAAACGAATTTTTATTGATATTTTAATTAAAAAAGCATTTCGCTTTAGTATTTTGGTAATCAGAAGTGTTTGATAGCAGTACTATCGATTCCGTTAGCAATATTTCTCATAGTGTGCCCTGGGAATATAAAATTCAATGAAATGTAATAGCCCATGTTAATTGTCATTAGTCAAATGAAATGAAAAACCCGGTATATGAAAAAGATTTAAAGGTTTTTTGACAATTTATTTTATATGTTTGTTCTCTCAGAAACGGTTTTGTATACGGTATACTACATCTTGAAAGGGGTTGGAACCTTTGGTGTGAAGATAACACTGACGTAGTTTTCCACATAACACCAAAACACTAGACTGCACTCGACGCGCGTTTTGCCAACAAAGTTGGGATCATCTGAAGACGATTAAAACTAATATTTTGGGTATACTACATATTTTAGAAGCAATATGTCATTATCGCCACGAAAATGGAATAGGTACCTTAAATTTCATACGGAATGACAAGGTACGACTTATTTAATTTTTTATGCTCTTATGCTTCTGAACAATACTTAATGCTTTCTTGTCGTGAGACGCTAGATAAACAACGCTATTCTTTTAAATTATAGATACGTTGGTATGTATGTAACAATTAGAAAATATACAGAAGAAAGTATCCAGACATCAAATGTTAAAATCCACATACTAAGGGACCCATTTGAAATTGTCTACCCTGACTTTCTTGTGTTTTATAAATTGTTTGAAATAACGCCTTCGCTCTTTTTTCGATGGATGTGTGAAACTGTGATAAATTCAATCTCCTTAGGCACTTCTACACGGGGGGAGCAACCCCTTCAAATGTTCGAAATGGGAGTATCGACGCTTTTTAGGACATTTGAATGATATTCAATTCTGTGTAGTTTTCTCAATTGATTACATTTTCAGATATTGAATTTGAAAATTTTAAGAAAACAGAAATTATCAATTCATTGTCATAATACTAAAAATAATAAATTGTTCAATGCAACAGTCAAAGGGTTAACCAACAACGTTCTCCATTTATTGTTTTTTATTTTTTACGATATGCTATTGAAAAAATAAAATAATAATATAACAAAATCAAAAATAAACCCCTTTCCAAAAAAATGAAAATGCAAGGAAAGTGAAATTAGTGATAACGCAAGGTAATATGTAAGGTTTTGTAATATGCAGCTAAAATTAGGAATCTCCAAATTGGTAAGAAATAAAAACTCGGTTAAATGGAAAAAAGTTGAGTAATTAAAACAGAATATATTAATTTCTCACGTTACTTCAAATTAAATATCATTATGACAAGAAAATGATCTAACCACAAAAAGTTCACTAGTGTTTTTTTCTAGTTAGATATTAAAAAAAATGCTGATACAGGTCAAATAGTACCTATATAGAAATAGCTACTTTTCTGCAATATTTCCTATTTTTGAGCTGTATTTGACGGAGCGATAACATTATCGACATTTTTTTTAAATAGAACGTTCTATATTTCATAGTAGGTATAAATAGATAGTCCTTCTAAAGAAGAATTCAGTGATATAAGGACCTAAATTTTTATCATAGCCGTTAAAAAATCTAGGCAAATCTTTTATATAGGTGCATAATAAGGTAAGGGGTATACTTTAAAGTCTTATAATTTTAAGAAATCAAGCTAGTAGAAAAAAGTAAATGGAATCTAGTTGTTTCAATAATTGGATTTTACTGTATCTATGGAAAACAAAAGAGTTGTCGTGTAAGTTGTTGATACAAGTGTCAAACGTAATCATTGCGATTTAGAGAATTGTTCACATTTTGTAAATTCATGGCCTCCAAGAACGCCTGATCTTAACTCAGCGGGTTACTGGCTGTGGGGTTATTTAAAAAAATTGGTGTTTAGAGCACGACCAACAACGCTGGAAGAATGGAGAGACTCTATTAGGGAGCAAATTGATGCAATCAACCAAAAATGCTGAATTATGCTGTATACAATTTGGAGGAAAGATGGATGATTGTACAGCAGCAAAAAGCAAAAGGGACAACATATCGAACATTTGCGTTAACCACTGTTGGACATAAAAAATTCCATTGTTTAGGCAATCTTTCACATCCTGTTATTAACTTAATTTGTTAAAAATTATATGCCTTACTTTATGAAAACCTTGTACTTTCGGTTTCTTCAAACTTTGTGGATATTTTGCATATTTTAGCTGGACTAATGCTCTGATATAGATACTCATGGTGAACTACGGATTTTATCTCTGCATCCAATTAAAATTTTTCAATTTAATGTTTACGTACCTACCATTTTATTTACCTATCCTCTATTTACGCAACTTTTCTATTCAATTTATGTTATTCCCGAATTTGTATATCTTACCATTCCCGAATTTCCCATAGCGGCCTTCCTTGCCTTGGACACTGTGTATACGAATCACAATAAAAAATTGTTGAATCCGCTAGTACAGGGTATCCCAAATATAATTCACCACCCCCTTATCTCGGAACTTATGAAAGATAGAGAAAAAGTGTAAATACGAAAGTTTACTAGTTTCTATAAATTTTTTTAATTAACTAATCTCATA
Organism: Pogonocherus hispidulus; assembly: GCA_963924545.1. NCBI lineage: Eukaryota > Metazoa > Arthropoda > Insecta > Coleoptera > Cerambycidae > Pogonocherus > Pogonocherus hispidulus. The sequence continues at coordinate 35,185,689 of OZ004700.1, read as the reverse complement.
TACACAGGATGTTCAGATTTTGAGATACATAGATATCAACATTAGTTTTTCAAATGGAATGCCTTATAAAGGGTTATTCAGAACTTATCTCTAAAACTTTGAGGATATGTGCATCATTAAATAAGAAATCGATATCACCAAAAAAATTTATAATAAAAGTCTTAGGATTTCCCGTAAACAATGTTTAAAGTTATACCATTATAAAGGACTACATAGATAGACAACTGTACTTTAACGACAATCTGATATACCACATTCCTAAGAATTGCTGAGTAATGCTGAGTTAATGGACTGTTACCAGTGGATTATCCATTACGAGTTAAGTTTTGTGAGTGGTTGTTGCAGCAAAATGCTGAAAATCCCAGATTTACTTAATAATTTGCGTTTACAAGATCAGCAACCAGGAGGAACATTCGGTTTAGTGCGGCAAAATTGGATAAGGCGTGCCGAAAAAGGGTGTACAATTCGAGGGATATTATTTCGAACAGCTTTTGTAATAAGGTATGTGAAATTTTTTATAAATTTCATTTTTCTAATACTTTGTAATCAAGTAGCGCAATTCTTCAAAATTAGTGTAAACAAAATTTTATTCATTTTAAAGACACGTCACTTTGGTGACATCTATCTATCTTTAAGTTTATTTTAAAGTAAAAACGCTGCAAATCTTTTTTGCGCCGGGTGTCGGTATACTCTCAGATCTTCCGAAGTTTTTTTCGTGCTAGCCAGTTTGCATTGTCAGTCCCAAGGTCACTCCATTACAGTGGACCAGTATCCACCGGCGTGCAATGAAAAATTTTTAAATTGTTTTCAGAAGCCGCCAAAAAAACCTTTTTTTGCACTACCACATTTTTACATGTATGTTGAACATCCCCAAGTTTTATTATGGATAAGTTCTGTATATTATATATTATGACATTTTTGGATTTTGCATGAAATTCTAAATCAGTTTTATAAAGTATTAACTGTCAAAAATTTATAGCTTTCGAGATATTTCCGAGAGACACTTTTTGAATCTGTTTATTATGTAACAATACCTTATATATTTTTGAAATTCGGTGGTAGTGAACACAAAACAGTACAGTTTAACTTGCATACATAAAATTTAACATTATTAAATACAGGGTGTGCGGAATTCTAGAATTAATATCAAACTTATCACGCAGTTTTAAAAAGATATAAAGTATTTTTACATAATAAAATCCGGTTCAAAACTGTGTCCACATCTGTCAATTTTTTACAAAAATCGGAAATATCTCGAAAACTATAATTTTTTGACGGTTAATACCTAACTAATACTGATCTAGAATTTTGTGTAAAATCCAAAAATGTCATAATATATAGGGCATTCCATTTGAAAAACTAAAGTTGATATCTGTTTCGGAAAAACTGAACATCCTGTGTACATGAGATTAGTTAATTAAAAGAATTTATAAAAACCTGTAAACTTTCGCATTTACACTTTTTTTCTATCTTTCATAAGTTCCGAGATAAGGGAGTGGTGAATTATATTTGGGATACCCTATATTTTATCCCTGAGCCATCGACTCCACTGAATAAATAAATTGTTTAATGTATAAACCTAAAATTAATCATCTCAAATTTTATTCCGTTGTTTTCCTAAACGTCTGCATAGTGAATCATATTCTTAGAAATAGACGAAGCATAAATTAATAGTAAAAGTGGCATTTGCTATAAGCCACTGTCCTATAACTTATTTTTTTATGTCTGATAACTGGATAGTCTCATTGGGAAAGCAGTAGGAGGAGACGTATTTGTACGCCCTCATTTAATGTATATATCCATTAATTCATTCAAAACAGAATCGATAAATACCAAAAACGCTAAAATATAATTGATTTGTCCCTGGCATTCACAACCACAGTAAATTTTATTAATAGTGTGACGCCAGAAAAAAATTAAATATGAGTCATGGGCATCAATAACCATAAACTTTGTGCCAGCATTTTGTTACACCTATAGTTATCGGTGTTAATTTTTTGTTGAAGAATATGTGTTAATTTTTCTCAAAGAATGTATGTCACCCACCATACTGTGTAAAGTTATTATATTATTATCATAACTTTTGTTTTTCAACGTTTGCCAGATGTTGGATATTTAAGAAGGAAAGTTATCTTGGAATACACATAAATGTTTATGGCGACATATGTAGTATATCGAATCAAGATGTAAAGTCTTCGCATCTTCAATGAGGAGCCATAAATATTTTTGCAATAAAGCATTTATGGATGTAATTATATAAATAAAATAACCATTGTATTTATAATAGCTTTTTAATGTTTTAACTATGCGTGCGGTTTTTTTCATGAGGTATCAATTGGTGTCAGCAATATTGATTTTTTATTGTCTGATTGAATCAATAATGCTGGAATTCGCTTGATATCACCGTCTTCCATCGGCTTCGATGTTTGATAGGCTGGTGAAATTGATAGGAATAGAACTGACTGGAAATATTTATTTGTTAAACTAGTAGAAAAAATGTACATTTTAGGGACGAGTGAAAGGGTTTGCCGGACGACGCATAGAGGAGTCTGGCAATTCTACGGGTCTCGAAACGTATTTTTTACGATTTAACATAATATGTTTTTTCCATCCGCTTCTAATTAACACTGCTTTCATATTGTAAAATAATTTTGCAAACAATCGTGACATACCTGTCACCATGACAGATCACATAATTTTATTAGTAAATTCAACAGAAGACATAATCGTTCATAGGTATTTAACGCGATTCTTGCTAAGCAATACTCTACCTACTGGCGGCACGCACAACTAACGCATGGGTTTTTGGTTCAGTTTTGCGTATGTATGTCTATTGTGAATTTTGAAATATCCGTTGTTATATTAGTTAATTGCTTTAATTAGATATGAATCATTATTGTTGTGAGCGTCATTGTTCCTCTTGGACAAAGAAAAACCCCGAGATCAGTCTCATAATTTTCCAAAAGAGGGAAAATCTGGAGCTATCGTGGAAACTATAATTTGGGCACTAAAGGGTTACAGTAGACAAGTATGGATAAAGCTAAAGAACGTAAAGTAGAGCGTGTGCTCTTTACTTTTCTCTAAGAATGACTATTTCCATAAAGGTATGTATGCCATATGTCCAATATATAAGCAATATGACATATTTTGAGGTTAGGTTTCATTTTCAGATTTAAACATTCGAAAAATATTGAAATATATTTTAATTTTATATCACTACTTACCCCTTTCAAAATAGTTTTACAAGCTTTTTACCTGGTTTAAAGTTCTCGACAACAAATCTTTGATGAATACAATTTCAAACGTCAGTGTCAGGAGCCGTAGGTTAGTATAGGTTACTGTCGTTTTGGCGCTACGATCTTAAAATGAATCGTGTATACTCTTGATTTTTTGGGTAATGGTTCTAAAGTGGCATTTTCTGCTGACTTCTTTATATCAAGCAGCGTACAGGGTTGAAAAAACGCTATCCGTTTCCATTTTTCAATTTGAATCAATTACAATATATGTGACATGCAATGTCAATGACCAATTACTTTTTCTCAATTACAATATTTTCTTTTTTTGTACAGTTGCTATAGCGATGTCAAACAGTCCCGAAATGGCCTTCTTTTTATACAAAATGTCTTATTTGTGTGGTTGGAAAAAAATAAAATTATATCCGCTTTTTCGCTAAAACTGATAAATGTTAATCATAAAGTAGTTAAAATGTATTTGAAATATCTATATATATTTTGTTCATTTAGTTCAAAACAAACTTACTCTGTTTCTGCGATCGAATTCCTTTAAACGTGGCCTACTTATCGGTTTCGTCTTGGGCCTTCTCTAAAATTGTTGAAAACAGTTTAATAAAAAGAGTAGCAAATTTCCTCAATAATTTTCAACTCTTCACTGGGTTCACTAGGGTTTTAAAAAAGAAATATCTTGAGATAGCTGGTTTTCAACTTTTAATTGTGGTTTTCAGTGCAATCGAATCTCATTTTTGCGCCTTGGGCGTATTTCTAGATCTATCAGAAGCATATGAATACGTGGATCATGAGATAGTATTAAAAAATCTGTGTAATTAATTATGGTTTCAGAGTAAAACTATTTGCAGCAATTTAAAACATATTTAAAAAATCGAAGCCAAATGGCTAACACTGATATTAATAGAATCACAGTGTAGCCATGAAACCGAAGTGTTACGCAAGAAGTTCTTTAAGGCAGTATAGTGGGCTCTTTGTTATTTAATATGTATATAATGATTTGGGTTCCAATTTTGATGACAAACTGCATCATATTATAAGTTATGCAGATGATACAACTCGATTATAAGTGTGTCGATCGCTTAACCTAAAGGGTGTGTGTTTGAATGCCCACTCCGCCGAATAAATTTTAATTAAATTATCTACTCGTATATTAAGCCACATTCGCAGGTTCTTATTAGTTTACATTCATCCTGGTCTCCACCACCGAGGGCTCCTATAATCAGTATCACAAGCTTCATACCATGTTCTGGATAAAGTCTGCGGAGTTCGAAGAGAAGGTCTTGATATTTCGCCCGTTTCTCCTCCTCTTTCAAGACAATCTTGATCTCGGCAGGAGCCGAGAACTCGATGAAAAACATCTCTTGAGTTGATGGTCAAGGAGGACTACATCAGGTTTATTGGCTCGAATCTGCCTGAGCGTGGGAAATGAGTAGTTCCAATAAATTCGGCACTTCTCATTCGACATAATGAATAGAATGATATGAACTTGTTTCTGTTTTCATATTCTTTCAACTTCTATTGCTAATTGTTGATATTTTTCTTTCTTTTTTGTATATTTTGCGAAATATACAGAAATGCGGTTTTGTTCAGATGAAATTGCAATATCTATATGATAGGTGACCCTCTTTATTTTATCTTGAAGTGTTATGTCTGGTCTATTATGGGTATTATATTATTATTTTTATTTTTGTTGAAATCCAGCCGACTGGTTCCCTGGCTCCGATTCTCAGGGTCGGCCACAGCTGGTAATCAGTAGCTACTCCCCACGTCCGTGGGGTGAGTAACTACTGAGTTCGAGAATCGTGTGCCCTAAGTAGACGTAATGAGCCCAGAATGACCGCCTTCTGCATTCTTCCGGCTAGAAAATCTGCCGAATTTCGGCATGCCGGTATGATCTTCAGTTCCGAAAGCAGTGTATCTCTTGCTCCACCGAGTGCTCCTATTATCAGTACCTACCACAAGCTTCACAATATGTTCTGGATGGAATCTGGGGAGTTCTAAGAGAAGATCTCGATATTTCGTCCATTTCTCCTCCTCTTTCAAGACAACGTTGTTCTCGGCAGGAGCCGAGAACTCGATGGCAAACATTGTCTTGAGCTGGTGATCGAGGAGGACTACATCAGGCTTATTGGCTCGAATCTGCCTGAGCGTGGAAATATGAACAGTTCCAATAAATTCGGCACTTCTCATTCTGCACAACGGACTCTATATCCCCCGGAGTGTATGGCAGCACTGGTGTTTCGTCTATCTCGTAGGAGTGCCGTAGAAAGCAGTACAGCACTCGTAAGTCCGCATTGTGTCTATGGATATAGGCCGAGACTGCATATGCATTTTATTATTATTATTATTATTATTATTATTATTATTGTTATTATTATTGTTGTTATTATTATTATTCAATGCTTAACTACGTATACTATATACAATTAATTGTACATACATAGTTGAATTGATAACTACTGGCTATACTAAACCTATCAAAATTTTATATTAAAGGGGAAAAATTAATTTATGCTATATGGTATGCTACGGTATTGCTACAACAAATATTAACTGAAAATTATAATAAGACTTTCAAAATTAGTCAGTAAAAAGTAAAAGACTATGATTTGTAATTTATCTTTGTTCATCGTAGATCATTCTCAGTTGTGTTGTCTTTATTATCATCACATATAGATTAAACAAGTTCTAAAATATATTCCGCGTTCAGATTAAAAGAATACAGTTCCAGAATAAAATATAAAAAGTAGGTAGATATTTTTCATTGATTTTTTAATTCCTCACTTATCTCTCAAACGATTTATCACAGCGAGCTACGAATAAAAGTTCTTTACTTGAAAGAAAACAGATAAAATAAAAATAAGTACCTACTACACCGACTTTAATCTACTGTGAATAGTTTCTTAGATTCGACGTGAAAGTGAAAAACGGGTAATTTTTTGCTATGTTGGCCCCTTCCGCTGGAAATTCAACTTCGAGAATTGTGTTTCTTAACAGTTAGATCTTCATCCTTTTATATTACATCAGAACTAATGCTTTTTATATTATAGTTAGATCTAAAATAATGGCTTTGTTAAAGCATCAGAATATCTTTTATATCTTTTTATATCTTTTTCATATCTTCCTTAATATACTAACAAAAAGCTTGCCAACACAATATTTTCAGAAATCTATTAAAAGAGTCCAATTTTATAATTAAAAATCTGTACCTTGGAATAGAAAGGGCGGGTGTCCTAAAAATGCGGTTTTGAGATTAATAGCATTTCCAACATAAAAAAGCCCGATCTTTCCATTGAGCTAGTCGGTAACCCTCCATTTCGAGCCATTTCTTATATTTCAGTAAATAAATGGCGGATCTCCCATTACGTTTAATTATTTAAAAAGACATATGGTCGACATCCGTCGACTACGCTATAATGGATTATTGCAGCAAAGGCGGCTGTCCAAAGAACATAGAACTATGTATATGTATGTTGGAAATGCTATTAATCTCAAAACCGCTTTTTAGGACACCCGCCCTTTCTATTCCAAGGTACAGAAATATCGTACTAAAAAATCATGGCTTTTTTAATCTTTATGATGCTTTTTGGGTCGAAACATTGGAATGACTATTCATGTCATGCATGGTTGACTAGAAAATAAAATTTTGTTATGAAATAAAAATCGAGATAGGTATTTTAAAAAAGGGGGTTGATGGATGTCAAATGTTAAATGCCATTTCAATAAGCCGAAGTATACTACATATAAATAATACCAGTTTGTAGATAAGAAAAAACTAAAACTAAAAGCAATTTGGCAACACTGTAAACGTTTTATGTATGACGGTTAGAATGGGCCAATAGAGGATTATTAATTATAAATTTGAAAAATTGATTTCTCATTAAAAAAATTACATCATGTATTATACTCTTTGTAGCTCTACTTAATATCCTGCTACCTCTCTAATATTTATAAAGCGAACCAATATTTATGTTAAGTTGTTTGGCATATTTAGGTTTTTGTTGTCAGTTTTATCATTTCATAAACAAAACCATAAAACAATAAACACCATAAACACAAAAATATTAGTAATTAATTATGCCAAATTACAGCCAGGACCAAATGCGATCAGTTCGACACTGGTAGGTTCATGGAGGTGATATTTTTTCCATTAATAACTTTAAAATCGAAAGTTTTAATGCTCTCTATAGAACCTTGTACCTTCCAAACACTGTAATATCGCAACCGTGCAATTTTATTGTTGCCCTGAGACTGTTTAGCTCATTGCAGTGTGAAAAATAGTTACATTTACAAACTTCTACATTCACTATTGAAAACTGGGGACTCGACCGTCGGACGAGGTTAATTAGCAAGTAATTTAGCTTTCTTGCACTTTATAACAAGCTAATAAATGAATGTTCTGTCCGCAGGAATAATAATTAAGCAAATTTCGACATGGTTTACATGGTTGACATGGTTACTTCGTGTAATATACCGTCTGATATAAAATTAGTGTATCGTGCCGTCTGACAACTTAACCACTGTTTGTTTACTATACTAGATTAGTAGAATACTAAATATTATTATGAAAAAATTAACCCAATAGCACTAATTTAATAGTAGTTTGAAATTTAGAGACAGAAAGCTGAAATTTTGTATCTGGAATGATGTTGTAATTATTCTAAAAGATTTTTCTTAATAATATTTTGATGAATTGTAAGGGTACTCTATTCTTGATGGTAAAACATCATTTTTTAAGTGCTGAAAGTATTATTCATTTTTTAGTAAACATTTTTATCAATGGGGTCCTCCGCTACGGCTCGGAGCCCCGCCTGTCCTTCGAAAAGGTGTAACGGCGGCGTTAAAAAATATATTGCTATCATAATTGTTGCAACAAATTAATAGTTGAAGATATTTACCTTTGTAAGCTAAAATGATGAATTTTACAAACTGCCAAAATAAACGAATTAATTCCAAACTTTACCTAGAGAAAGAATAAAAACTGCGGACACTGATACAGAACAACTAAACACTAATACTAATAAATAATTGGAATTAAAAAGTAAAATTAAAAAAAAAGTTGCCTCCAGCGTGATTCGAACCTGCGAAATTTAGCATTACGATGCTTAAATCCTGCGATTTATCCCATTACGCCACCGCGTCACTCGATGTTGTTTGACGGTGAGACAGTTAAGTATGTAAACTGTACGTGATAACCTGAAAAATTAATTTTTACTGATATTCTAATTGGAAAAGCATTTCGTTTCAGTATTTTGGTAATCAGAAGAATTTGACAGTTAGTACTATTGATTCCGTTGGCAATATTTCTCATAGGAAAATAACCTATCTGAGGTTTAATTAATTTGACAGTTTTCGTAGCAGGTGCTTGTGGTTAGTTCAATCTCACGTCGGCAGATAAAATAAGAAAGAACTTGAGACGGACGCGACTGGAGATTTTCAAAGACTAAATAGGCGTAGAAGGACTCGACGTCCGGTCTCAAAAAAATCTCAAAGGATTAGAGAAAGGACGTAAGTTTCATCTGAAACGGTTCTCGAAGCCGTAAAAATTAGAAAAGGGGTCAAGGATGTCCCGCGAAAAGTCGGGATTTCGGCAGGCGTGACGGGGCCATTAGGCGCGAGAACAAACATCGGTGCTAGCCGCATCTCTCTCGCGAAAAATTTTGCAGAGGTTTTTTGAAAAGGCGTTTAAATTGGGAAAACGCGACGAAACTTTCTCGCCGAACGGAGGTGATAGCTTAGAAATTTTGTTGATTTGGCGACGGAATTTAGAGCGAGACAGAATAGAGAATCGACGCGTTTTAATATATTGGATTATTTTCGGTCGGAAGTCAGAAGTGATAATTGTGATCTAGAACCTCAAAAGGTTAAATAGCAATTGAAATTTTTACATTAAAACATTCTCTCACTAAAAATTGATTATCTAGATTGTTTGAGTCCGGGCTTGTACTGTAGTATATACAACGTAGTAGACACATGGTGTGTTTATGAAGTATAGCCAAAATGATAGTTTGAATTAAGGTCCCCAAAATAAGAAAAAACTTTATTTGGAGAAATGTCCGGAACCTTCAAGATGGTGACTTAAATGCTTACTAGGCTGACGACTAGTCAATTTTATTAAAATTGAGCTTCTAAAACAAAACAAAAAAATCATAAAAGTTTCAAAATGAGCTCCTTATTAGCCCTAACTATTACTTAAAATATGTCTCGCTCTATTTTTTAAACCAATATGAATGTACTCATGTTTTCAACAAGGTTCGACAACCTAGAGGTAAGATGGTGATCGTGGAGTAAATCTAAGAGGTTCATAACAGAAAAATGTGAAACTTTTTCCGTTGTGGCCCACATTTGTAATTTTTTTTGTAAACTTGATAAACCCACATTATCAACATTTTCAGAATTAGAGAATAATTAGAACTTAGGGTAGAGAATATGTAATTAGAGCTTCAAATATATCGTCAAATTTAAGAAAAAACTACAACCTTGATTTAAATCACCATCTCTGGAGGCTCGTAGCTCCCTGATGAACATTGCTACAAATAAACTTTTGTTATTTTGGTACCCTTAATTCAAATTTTTATTTTGGGTATACATCATAAACACCCTATATATCATAATATTACACATAAATAGGTCGTCCAGCTGGGAATCGATTCCGAGAAAAAATTCTCACCCAACACCGAGATATTGCCTCTCAAATTGTCATTTAAATGTCGTCTTTGCATAATTTATTTGAAGATAATATAGTGCCAATACGTTAATGCCAATGCTATACCAATTTTGTAGAACTCATTGGATACTCAAGAAATATAAATGTTGAAAGGGGTTGGAACCATTGGTGTGAAGACAACACTGACGTAGTTTTCCACATAACACCAAAACACTATACTGCACTCGATGCGCGTTTCACCAACCAAGATAGCATCATCGGGAGATGATTAATACTCAGTTTTAATCATTTCCAGATGATGCCAACTCTGAGCCAATCATCTCCATTACAACTGAATTCCAACGTTTTGATGTTATGTGCAAAATTACGCCAGTGTTATTAAACATAGATGCATTTTTATATTCAACGATGCATAATGAGCTACATTCAGTTAATTCCGTAGTTTATAAAAATTATGTGATTTTTCTATTTCTTCAAAGTTAAAGATTTTTTAATTTCTAATTGCTCTAACAGACCTAAGCGCTTTACTTTCTTTTCACGATGCAGTACCTTTACATCTGTTAGAGCAATTAGAAATTAAAAAATCTTTAATTATAAATCCTTGTACTACGAATGATCAGATAGATTTTACACTCTCGTCCTTCTTAGAAAAGGTGCTAAAAACTCGGGCTTTACCAGATGGTAGGATCAATCGGGGGTAAGTGCTCGTAAACAAATAAATAACGGACGCTCGCTTGGAAACGTTTAGTAATAGACATGTACTCTATTGAAAAAGGCCTAATAAGCCGAAATACTAGTATATAGAGTGTTTTCTATATACCTATTTCTTGGAACATCTAAATGAGATCAATGTTTTTTTCAAAACAATTATTCTCACGATGTTTCATAAAGACCCATCCGCTTCGAGTATCCACTTTTAACTTTAAAGCGTTTCTTTTGCGGTTATGTTTATTGACACGTCATATTTTTTGTGTATCTACTATCATCTACTTACTGCAAATACCTATAAATGTTTAAAAACAAATGAGTTTAAAAATTCCACATAGTATTCTTCAAGCATTCAGAAATATTTGCGTGTAAAGATTTAAAATAAGTCCAGTATAAAGAAGACAAAAATGGCGAACACGTGAATATAAAGTATAATATTTATGGGTGGGTGTTAACTTTAATGCTCAAAAAATGTGTAATGAGCCCACACCAACAAAATTTCTCCTATATTAAATTTATGCTGGAGAAGAAATAGATAATATTTCGATGTCACTTTATTGAAATTAAATAAGTGGAACTTTTCACAGTGTTGATATAATAAACAGTTACTAGAGTACTTCAAAAGTTATTAAGTATACTTCAAAACTTTTATACATTTATAATTTTATAGTGTTAAGTAAATATGTAACAGATGTATTATATAATTTTTAGACTAATTAAGGTGAATAATTGCAGTAATAATATAAACATATATTCTTAAATTTTAAACCAGGTCGAGGTCCTTTAGTTTCGGCTTAATTCATATAATTAAATACGTAAATCTTGACAATTTTGATGTCGCTCCTTACCTGCTATTAAAAAAATTCCAGCAATTTATTTACTTGAGATAACTTATATAAAGTCCAAAAATTCTTCAAAACACAGAAACATCCAAAGTTTGTCTCATGAGAAATACAACTTATTATGGTTTCAACTACTTTGCACTCAACCATACTCGGCGTTAAATAATCACCACCCAGTATGACATTGGGAAATTTCAAGGTACATTTAGAAATCAGGTATCCAAACTATCCATTATCTGCTCATCGTCGCTTTATCTTTTATACTGTCAGAATCGAAATATTTCTGAAAAGTTTGACATTAGGTAGAAAATAAATAAATAATAATTTTTCTCCAACCGTCTCAAAAGACGCTTGTTTTGATACTCATATCTGGCGTTAATGTTATCGTTTTCACTATTTATTACTGCGATAAAAATGAATGGTTTGCTAGTTAACACTTTTAAATCTGTCGGAGAAATAGTACTTATATTGTGTTACTAGGAGTTGCACGCAAACATTATTTGTTGAGCCCAAAATCTTACACAGCTGAGGCTGTGTAAACTGAGCGAAACACATTTTTTTCTCAAGTGTCAAAATTAAAACTATTTCTTCATTTACATTCTGACATTATGCTTGTATAAACTGTGTATTATAACTTATAATTATAACTTATAATTATAACTATAACAAACGAGTATTGAATAACATTAAATATAATGCCAAAAGTGACACGATCGTAGAAAAAATATTTTACTGTGCGTACAACAGAGGCAATGGAAATGACAAAGAAAAGAAAAATTTGTGAGCACGCTTGGGAAAATGACCATAGGGTACAGTGGAAGTTGCTTAACATTTTAGATAAAGAATAAAACAATATAAAAAGAAAAATTAAAGAATCCGCGACAATGTTATTATATGGAGACAAATGTGGGTCAAATGTGTGTTAGGCAAACATATTTTTCAAAAAAACCAACCTTTGACTGCTTTCGTCAGCGCAAAGAGGTTGATTATTAGTTTTTTATATTTTTTTCAGTGGTGGCATAATATCCAAATAAACTAGAGTAATTTAGATTAAAAGTTTAAGATATTTGACTTTTTTAGTTGAATATTTCAAATAACATTGTACTCATCCTGTATAGCATTCCTTATAACGCACATAATCAATAATTTAGTCGGCTTATATCTTTGACTGAATAATATTTTACTCAACGCTTATACAGTGGTAGAAAGTCTTCTTTGCAAGTCTGAATCTAAAAAAAAAATCTCGAAAACTCTTCCTAAAATCTTATTTAGAATCCAAATATGGTGAAATATACAGGGTGTTATATTTATATTAAACAAGTTGTTATCTACTTCCGTTACAACTGAAAGTCACAGAACTGTCAGAACATTTTACTTGCCGAGAACACCCTGTATTTATTTTAGAAACATCGTGTCAGTAGGTACTTTCTGAAATATGAATCTCCACCTCAATGAATGAAACTCTTGGCTAAACACACTGTATGCATATCATCGTAAAACGATTAATTTTAACGAAAATGAAAGATAAATGAAAAAAGAGAACGTAAAGTAGAAGTGAGAATTGTTTTATTCTAATAATAGAACAAGTATTATATTTGAAATAGTTTATTGCAGCATAATTAGATCAAAGAAAATATAAATATAATTGATATACATGCACAGGCAATTTTAATAATTGGTTACTGTATTTATGTAACAGGGCAGACTTTTAAATCACACCAATTTTGTGACTGTTATATAATAATTTATAATGGAACAAATTACTTAGTTTCGGTAAATTGGGTACATTTATTATAGAGGGTGTTGGCTCAGAAAGTGTAAGAGGTCGTAGATTCGAACCTCCTTTCCGCCGGACATTTATCGTCTACTCCTATATTAAGACCTGTTTGGAGGGAAGTCACTTGGTCTTAATGTGAGAGATTAACATTGGTTGATGTTTTACTGTCCCTCTAACTAATGAAGTTATCCAGGTTTCCCGCATTCCAGAATTGAGTGGTAGTTAGAAGTTACCAAAGTAAGTGGCTGCCGAGGCGCAATTACGACGTAATGAATAGTAATATGCCACCCCTCTCTCTCACAACTATCAGACTTTCCGGCTAATTCTTGTGATTAGAATGAGTAGTAGAAATATTATTACTATCATTTTTGCGTTTTATACACTTCTCAGTTATTTGATGGTTTATATTTCTTATAGACTGATTAGTACCAAATCTATCAAGAAATTATTTTTGGTTTAGAAGCTATCTGCATATCTGCGATCTGATATTGCAAGTATGAAATATGACTACTTTTTGTGAGTGTGTATGTACGCTTTCTTCAAGATTTAGTTGAATGAGGTGGTTTGTGAATGAGTCCATTATATGGACTCCAATATTGAGTCCATATATGGAGTCCATATATTGGACTCCATTATATGGAGGAGTCCATTATATGGAGTCCAATATGGTAATTAAGACACATATAGAACCAAAGGTCACTGAGGGCATCACCTTGGTATTTTCCTCTTTTTATATGGACACAATCGATCTCTATTTGATCAGGTGTCGGTTTTCCACCTTTTTATTATTTTTTTTTCAGGAAATTTTGTTATCTTGTATATTTGTAGAATGTTTAATAGCTAAACATGAGGAACCCCGTCAAAGGCTTTTTTTATAATATATGTATGTTACATGCATATTTTGATGTTTTTATGTGCTGTTTGTTATTATTATTATGGTGTTTTTGCGCTTCTCAGTTTTTGGCTGGTTTATACTTTTTGTAGATGGGTTGGTACCAAGTCTACCAAGAAATATTATTTAGGAACGATTTAATTGTTATATTGCATGTATAAAGTATGACTGCTTTTTGTGAGCGAATATGTATGCCTTTAGGGGTTGTTGAAAGATATGCCCCTGCAACAAGACCATTGATGTGGTGATTAGTGCAAAATGGAGCACCTGTTCACATCAGCCTGATTGGTAAAAATTATCTGTAGATTATCCTACCCTATGGAGGGGTTCATGTAGCTTATCCAGCAAGGTTACCAGACCTAAACCCCTCGTACTTCTTTCTCAAGAATATCTTGAAACTCTTGGTGTATGAAGCAGGTGTTCAGGACACTGTGCCACTATACTATAGGGTAACACCCTATATAAGCAGCATCATTAAAATGTATTCCACTATTATTAACTGAATATAAATATTTATAAATCTTGTCTAATGATACTATTAATAACCTTTCCTAAACTATAATCACTTAAATAACTTTATAGAATTGGAAGTTCTAAATTATGCTGAAGAATTTCTGTTTGATTGTAGCTATTAAACAAGCATAAAATTACACACAGGCTAATATATGGCAAACTATAAAGTAGAAATTAAATTATAAGATGAAGTGCAATATCATATTAGGAAGTATTAATCATATTATAATGTAAAATCTTATTCTAGCCTACTAATTTATTTTCATCATGTAATATGTAGTCCTAAGAGAACATTAATTAAAATAAAGTGGATACTGGAAGCGGATGGTTCTTTATGAAACATCGTGAAAATAATTGTTTTGAAAAACACAGTTCTCATTTAGATGTTTTAAGAAATATACAGGGTGTCCACCTAGTGCGCGTAAGTCCAATATCTGGGTTAATAAAAGAGATAACTTAATTTTTTTTTCTACAGGGTTGTCTAATATCCCGAGCTGCACAAAATGAAAATATATTTACATATTCAGGGTGTTCAGTTTTTCCTGGACAGGTACCAACTTCGTTTTTCTAAATGGAAATATATATTTTTTATTGCTTTTCCGAACTAAACCCTTGATTTTAGTAGGACTTTCATCAGCCTTCCCTATACCTAACTTAAACTGTTTTTGAAATATTGACGGGTGAATATTGACATTTTTGCAACTTTGACACCCTGTAAAATCTAAACGGTTTGAGATCAAGCTAAACGGTTTGCACATTCCTATCTTAACTTTTCATAAGCTATCGTTTGGTACTAATTTCAGAATTATCCAAAAATTTAAAATTTTCTGAAAATTTTGAAAATTTTTTATTCCTGTATAAATTTGAAATTAGTATCAAACGATAGCTTATGAAAAGTTAAGATAGGAATGTGCAAACCGTTTTGCTTGATCTCAAACCGTTTAGATTTTACAGGGTGTCAAAGTTGCAAAAATGTCAATATTCACCCGTCAATATTTCAAAAACAGTTTAAGTTAGGTATAGGGAAGGCTGATGAAAGTCCTACTAAAATCAAGGGTTTAGTTCGAAAAAGCAATAAAAAATATATATTTCCATTTAGAAAAACGAAGTTGGTACCTGTCCAGGAAAAACTGAACACCCTGAATATGTAAATATATTTTCATTTTGTGCAGCTCGGGATATTAGACAACCCTGTAGAAAAAAAAATTAAGTTATCTCTTTTATTAACCCAGATATTGGACTTACGCGCACTAGGTGGACACCCTGTATAGAAAACACTCTATATACTAGTATTTCGGCTTGTTAGGCCTTTCTCAATAGAGTAAATGTATATATAGAGTAATAAACATTTAGCCTATGTTTTCCAGCCTTTATCTAAATGAAAACTGTGTTTTTCAAAACAATTATTAATTAAAATGTTTAAAAATAAAAAATTGACACTCCTTAATATAAACATAAAATAGTTTTGTTTAATATATATTATACAAAGCTATTCGATAAAGAAGTATTGAATACTTTCTATTTTATAAGTAAGTAGTTGTTAGCTCTGACTTCAGAGTTTAATTTTTCCTTTTTGCAAAATAGTATTTCTGGTAATTTTGGTAAATTATACATTTTACGCCTGTATGAAATATATTGTACAATGAACTAGAAACTTCATAATTATCTCTATATTTCCTGTATTCAAGGTTCTAATTAATATTAAATGAGGGAGATACAGTCCAACGATTTCCGTTTAGTTGATGTACATTCTCTTTAATCCCACTCCGTTTGTTAAGAACTGTAGGTAGTAGATATTATTAAGGTAAAAGAATAGTGCACCAAAGTTACGGACTGACACAAAATTAATATCTATACCTATCTCGGCAACAGCGTGCTTGTGTCTTAAAAACTTGTGGGGGTTAAAGGAACCTACAGTAAAAAAAAAAATTAAGCAAAGTGGAAAGACCTCGCCGATCTGGTAAAATGCGGTGATGCATGGGCGTGCGTATTCTGTTTTACCATTGGACACATTTAGTTAATATATACTCGTATACTATTCTATAGAATATTTCTAGTATATGCACTTCCACTTTTTTAACTAACACAAATAAGTATAAACACCGACACAAAGAATAAATACACTGATTATTTTACCACAAATTTTTACCGTTAAGAAACGCACGCGAAATAACCCAACATCACGCCACTGTTTCCTTACTACCTCGAGCTCAGTCGCTTGTTGGTTCCTGATTCGACCAATCAACGTCGTTGAAGCTCAGAGAAAAGAAAGGGTAAATGCAAGAATATGTATGTTAAATAAGGATGATCAGCTTGTCGTCAACTTTACGACTTTCGCAGTTGCCACATATTCAGAAATTCGTTGATATTATTAAGTAAAACACAAATTAAATATTGTGTTTGCTTTAATAAAGTACAATAGGGATAAGGGACGTTAAAGACAAGTAAAAAAATGGGTAAATAAGGTAATTAATACGTTTCCTGTTTTAAATAAGAATACTTTAGAAATAAATGTGACAACATAGATCTACTCTTTTTCCGGTCATTGCACTTTGCTTAATTCTGGCTTTGACTTTACAGCTTATACTGAGTCCAGGAAATTTTCATGTGAATAGATATAAGTATTACAAATACGTATCTACTATAGTATATGTATATTGGGATGTTATATTGGGACATTTTCTCCACCTATCGCTCTTAATTGAAATATTCATAAAAACATATTTTTTATAGTTATTTGTAGATATATGGTCTTGTACGTATGTAGATAAAAGGTGTTTTTTAAGGATGATAGAACTTTAAACTTTAAAAAAATATTAAAGAAAATATTTTGTGATTAAAAATGTTATGTTATTTAAAAAAACAATCTATTACATTAACATTTAAAAATTATTTGCGGCATGTGGCCACCGCGGCTATCCGCAAGATAGCTTATGGTTTTGATCCAACTTTAGGTGACTTTTTCAAGCACTTTTGGTCGTACGTCGTGAATAACACGAACAATGTTGGCTTCTAAGGCTTCAATTGTTGCTGGATTATCAGCATAAGCTAATGACTTGACACAGCCTCACAGAATATAATCTGCGGGCGTCACATCATAGGACCTGCGTGGATAGTTAACAGGTCCATTTCTCGAAATTAATTTGTCACCAAACCTCGTTTGCAACAAGGCGATAGTTTCTTTCGACGTGTGACACGTAGCGCCATCCTGTTGCATCCACATTTCTCCTGGATCAATATCATCCATATTTTAAAACAAATATCCATTAATCATGGTCCGGTAACGTTCTTCATTGACCGTAACGTTATCTCCAGCCTCATTTTTTAAGAAATAATGTCCGATGATGTGACCAGCATGTAAGCTGCAGCAAATGGTCACTTTTTCTGAATGTAATGGAGTCTGTTGAATTTTCTGTGGAATGGCATCACGCCATATCCAGCAATTCTGTTTCTTCACAAATCCAGAAAGCCAAAAATGGGCCTCGTCGTTAAACAGAATTTTACGGTAAAACAACGTGTCAACTTCCAACTGTGCTAACGCCCAACTAGCAAAATGACGACGCAAGCCATGATCTTGCAGCTTTAATTCTTACACCAGCTGGATCTTATATGAGTATAGATTAAGATCTTTCCGCAAAATTTTCCAGGTAGTCGACGGGCAGAGCCCACCTTGCTGCGAGCGACGACGAATGGATAACTTTGGATTTTCTTCCACATTTTCACGTACAGCGGCAATATTCCTTTCATTACGCACATTCCTTCGACGCATTGATGTTTTCACATTATGTAGAGAGTATGTGGTACGAAATGTGGTGGCAGCACTGCTGTTTCGTCTATCTCGTACGAGTGCCGAAGAAAGTAGTAAAGCACCCGTAAAGCCTGATTTTCTGTGGATATAGGCTGAAACTGCATATGCCGGACAAGCGGAGACCAGATGCATAATAATTGTCTCCGGCGTACCATGGCAGGCCCAGCAGTTGACATCAGGGACCTCCATACCCATGACACGGTTTCGATAGACGAGGGAGTTAAATACACTAAACTGGCAAACCATTATGAATCCCTCAGTTTCGGAAACCGAGGGATCTTCTGACCTTAAGAAAGCAAAGGTCAGCCTTTTGGATAAGCCATGGTCTTCTAGGCTCTCATAGAACCCCTACATTGGCTTATCCTTATGCAGCTGCAGAAGATTACGGCCTTCTGCATCTTTAACTTGGGCTTTTAACAGAACGAGTTCCAACTCGGTGACAGAGTCTGGGGTTCTATTATTATTATTATTATTGTTGTAGTTGTTGTTGTTGTACTAAAATGGAATTAAATTAATAATTTAAATTATTGGAATCCGGAAATCGCTCTCTCATTAAAAATTTATTTTTACATTATACCTATTAAAGTAAATAATATTTAATAGTCAATAATTTATTCAGACTTTATTTATAATTCTGTAAAGATGCATTTTAACGATTTACTAATTATTTATCCCTAGATATAAATAAATTTAAATTTTTAATGCCATATACTGACAGATAGAATAGTCTATGCTCAGTAGGCGATTTAGCATCCCAAATTTAATTCGGTTAAAACAATTTCCTCATGCATGTAATTTACGTTTGGCGCCAGCGATCCACACACAATTATTTAGTTTCACTAACTGTAAATTATTTTTTATAAAATACTCTGTATACTATCGCCAATGCACCTCTAGGCCCGATTATCAATTTGGCGAAATTACGTTCCAAAAATGCACACGGAATTCGTATATCCATGATATACCGTGCTGAATTAATAATTTTATTATTAACATGTAATACAGTTTGTTGTACGTATTATTCAGTCGATTACTCAATAGATTTTGCTGCTCATGTTCACCAGAGCACGAATTTGTTTGAATATGTTTATTAATAATTTTTTTTAAATGCAAATTATTCGAATAGCACTAATTTTAAAACCAATTCGACGTGTCGATAAAATTGTTTTATACACGTGTGCGAATATCATATTCAATAGAGGCAACTTGATCAGGGTATGGTTGACTACGGTGTATAAAATAAAATTAGTAGTGTCAGTGCTGTTTTACGCGATAAATATCATTATATTTTTAATAAAGTGGATACTCGAAGCGGATTGTAATGCCGTGTATGTGGATCAAACCTGTAGAAGTATTGAAACTAGAGTAAAAGAACATAAAAGATCCACATTAAATAACGCAAAAAATTCAGGATTTTCGACGCATTGTTTAGAAAACAATTATTTTATAGATCAGAAAAATGTAAAGGTACTGCATCGTGAAAAGAAAGGAAAGCGCTTAGACCTGTTAGAGCAATTAGAAATTAAAAAATCTTTAATTATAAATCCTTGTACTATGAATGATCAGATAGATTTTATACTTTCGCCCTTCTTAGAAAAGGTATTAAAACTCGGGCTTTACCAGGTGATAGGATCAATCGGGGGTAGGTGCTCGTAAACGAATAAATAACGAAAACGTGGTTGGAAACATTTAGTAATAGACATTTACTCTATTGAAAAACGCCTAATAAGCCGAAATACTAGTTTATAGAGTGTTTTCTATATATTTCTTGGAACATCTAAATGAGATCAATGTTTTTTTCAAAACAATTATTACATTTTTATTGAATTAAAGTCAGCAATAGATATGTTAAATTACAAATACCTATTCCGTTTAAAAAACTATTCCTAGTTATAATAACTCCAAATAAATTATTGTTTTACTAGTTTTTTTTTTATAATTAAAAGTATTTGCATGAAGAAAGGATAAATTATTAGTTCCTTAACATTGAAATAAAAAAGCAGGTACTGTGTTGTGCTCTAAAATGGTTAGCACTATCGCAGATTGTTCTAAAATACATAACCAACGATTTAAGTCAACATTAGGTATTTAAGCTGCTGAAATACCTCAGGAAGAGACTCCGTCATTTTCAATGAAAATATTATTAAGATCATCTTTTTTTACGATATATTTAATATCAGTGTGTCAGATCTTCAAACATCCATCGAGTGCTCGGAGATGCGAGTTTAAATTTTGTAAAGGAATCATGTTATTTATGTAGGATGGGACAATAGTTCATCTATTCCGGTCGGTGGCTCAGAGTTTAGTGTGTCGATCGCTTGATCTCCATTCCGCCCGACAATTTTTAATTAAATTGTCTAGTCGTAGATTAAGGACGGTTCGCAGGATGGATAGAACGTCAGCTTGGTGATAATGTGAGAGTTTAAAGTTATTTGATGTTTGAATATCCTTATTGAATAATAATATATCAGCCCCTCCCCCACACAATTATCATACTTTCGAGTTAATCCTGGTGATTAGAATGAAAGGTAGAGATATTAATCTCTCTAATTATCTATTATTATTTAAGGGATTCGGTCTTGTGATTACTTGAAACAGTTCAAACAACATCATCTTGCACTAGGACTTAGACTAGCTGGGAGGATAGTCCACAGCACATTTGTCATCTCTTGTATACCCTCTCTTGTGTATTTACTTTGTCTAGACAGTCAGCCAATTTATTTTAGTAAATAAGGTGGTGATTGATATTTAGTTTGCAAGACAAGGACCATGCCGGCAGTTCATACCTTTATCTGTGTTAGGGCACTATATTAAGACGTTGGTGACAAACTGACTGATGCTTATTTCATCCCACATATTATGAAATATCTTGTGAGAATGTTTTCTTTCATTATTTGCGTGATTGTAGTGATAATAATAATGTAGTTATCAAAGGTGTACCCCATACATATACATTTGAAAACGTATTTTTATTAGTTTTATAGTGATGTGAAAAAAAATATTGTTCTCTAGAGAATGTCACTAACATATAATGTATCCTATACATACATGATATATCTAAATTATATCTTCAGTCGTAAAATTTTACAATCGTAAAGTCATTTTGCAAAATCAAAAATGTACACTTAAAATTGGGTGAGAAGAACAGCGGACTAGACTACGAATTTACCTGGCCTAATAATATGAAAAATATAACAGAACCAGTGAAGCGTGAATTTAAAATTAAAATCGGAGGTAAAGTGAAGCTAAACTAATTTATTCTTTGAGATGATTTCAAGTTCAAATAGAGTAAGTATCCTTTGATACAGCAGCTGCCTTTAAATTTCCATTATGATTTTAGTCCTTTGCTTGCAGCTAAGGGATTTTAATTAAAATATGATTTTCATAAAGATACTGCAAGTTTATATACATGAATGTAATTAAAAAATGCTCTATTCAAATTTACTAAATAAACAACCTCGTCTTTAAATTAAGTAATTACAATGTTATAGTAGTACAGTTTAGACTAAATAAAATGTAGAATCAGACTATCATGTACCAATGATCTCTTTCATTTTAATAAGTGGAAACGCCAGGGATGAGTTATTTTTTACCTCATAGTTGAAACTGTTTCAGGAAAAAATAGACCGCTATAAAAAATATTCAAAATAGATGCAGTATCCGTCAATTCAGTGGTACTTTTCATTACAATCGGGTTTGATAAGTTAAAAGCAACTTTTGCCAAATAAAAAACTAATAGATACCTAATATTATGGGAAGATTCACATTCGAAAGCAACATGGATGATTGCTGAATTTTAATCACATATAAATATCTAATTTTATGCCACTCGTTGAACGAAACTGTCGCGTCGGCGTAATGTAAAATCAGCAATGTTTTGAACAGAACCTATAACCCCTAGAGCAACCAAAATTGTAAACAATAAAAGAACAAATCAATGATAATAAGCAGTAATATGCAAGAGGAAGATAACACCAACAGAAAGGATTAGAAGTACAGTGGCAATGGTGGGTGTGAAAATATATTTGCAGTCAATAACGAAGCAAATAATGCTCGTCGACATTAATAAAACATATACACAAAAGAATTGAATGGCCAACAATGAATCTTGCGGTTTGCAGAAGAAACAAGGCGATAATAATATAGCAATAGAAGTAAATTATTGCAAGGACACTACCAGGGGAAATGGCACAAAAAAGACTTTCCATACAATAATCGAAATTGGAACAAGGCAACTGAGCGGCTTTACAAGAGCAAAAGACGAGAGAAAGGACTTGGCAGGAAGAGAGTTCAAAATTTTGAGGAATTAAGAAATATGTTTTTTATTTCCTGTAAAAATACAGAAAGTGACATTGAGATTATATTCGTATTGACACATTATAAAAAATATAACAAGGTTAGTTTATTTGATAAGTTTATATTTTGTTTCATTGTAGTCTCTTTTGGGATTACACCACCTGTAAAATAACAAAAAACAGGAAACCAGAAGCATACAAATTAAATATTCAAAGTGCAGTATCAAGGCAAACTTCTAAAGTTTGCCCCAAAAAACCACTATATAATATGTAATAATAATTAATTAAATAAGTTATTAATTAATAAATCAGTTAAAAGAAAGGCTTTTATTAAACTTAATGGTGAAGATCTGTATCTCGTCAGAAACAATATTCATGGATCAAGCGTGGTTTCCTCTTCTCCAGAAGGATGTTACCAGTGGAAAATTAATAAAATTATAGTCATCAGTGAATATGATGCCATTTTGAATTAAAAATATCAATCTGACAAACATTTTTATCATAAAAACCTTCTACTGACGACGAGTTGAGGATCAACTTGAAACGTTTAGAAAAAAGCTACTAAGTGTTTAATTTCTTTTAAATTTTATTATAATAATTACTTTATTTAAACTCAAAATATGATTTGTTACAGAATTTTGTATAAAACTGAAAAACCACTGATGAAATTTAGTTAATTTATCAAATATTTATTTTATAGTTTGAATATTTAATTTGTATGCTTTTGGTTTCCTGCTTTTTGTTATTTTACAGGTGGTGTAATCCCAAAAGAGACTACAATGAATGATGAAAACGTACCACAAATAAGTTAACAGACATTAGGTATATTTTGTTTATTATCGCTTTCCGCTGACTGGCATAAATCGTATAAAGGCAGGTTTACATTGGTATAATTACTAAGCCCAGTTACTTGTACTTGTAGCTATCCTGGCTAGCCTAGTGCATAGAAAATAAAGTACTAACGTAGAATGAAATGTCGCTGGTACTGTCTTGAACCCGCGAAACAGCGCCACGCAACGTTTTGGAAGCTTACTATATTCTTCTTCTTCTTCCTCAGCACCACTGATTAATAATCCTTAGTTGGTACTTCTTTCCATGATATACAACCTTGAATACATCGAAACCCCTGAGTAGGCAACACTTTATACTTTACAAACTGCTTACAGCGCCATCTATAGTATGCAAATGACTTCTCATTTTCTGTTTTTTTTTTAATTATTATTTTGAAGAAAAATTAGAAAAAAAACCCTTGCACCAATAGGAACAGTCAAGAGTCAGTTCTTTTGAGAACAGTTTTTGCCCAACGAGTAACACTGAAAAACCAAATACACAATACGTAATCACTATCACAAAAACAGAATGGTACACCTGACGCTTTAGATACTTCGTTTATATAATTTATTTAAATATAAAATCTAACGGAGAACTAATATCAAGAACTTTTCTAATTCATATAGTATGTTGAGCTATGATAATGAAAACAGAGAAGTTTCCGAAACGTCATAGTGTTATTGTGATATGTATTAGTTTTTCCAGTGTGTAACTCAATATTAGACAAAAACTGTTCTCAGTACTGACCCTCAACTGTCCCTATTGCATAAGGGTTTTTTTTTCTAGTTTTTCTTTTCTTCAGACTATGGCAAATTATCTAAATAATAATAAACATTTATAATGCCACAAATAATTAGAGACAATATTTCTTCTTACTTATTATTTTATTGTATTATTATAGTATTTTTAAAGTTTTGACATTTGCTAAAATATATTTGGTAAACTGTTTTGATAAAGAAGGGAATAAAACATTTCTTAATAATTTTTAATTTTATTGTTTTAGAATGTTATTATGCATAGTAACAGTGTGGTACCATTAAAACAATAATTCATAAATGCTTAATTGTAAGTAAAATTGACAGCGATTTAGTTAATTTGCTTAATAAACGTAATAAGTTGGTAAGTAGCTGTAAAAATCTCAAAATCATGCGGTAATACCATGAACTGTTTTAATAATCTCGCTTACCGCAAAGTATAACTCAATATTTGTACGATATTGGTTAAAACGCAATAGGTCAGTCGATGTTGTATAGTTTGGAACTATCTGACTGAATAAAGAAACCAATTCACCACAAGTTTGTAAGCAAATTTTACAAAACCTTGTAAAGGTTCCATTATAGGACCTAATAACGAGATATCAGATACCTTACTTAGTTGAAGGGATATATAACTTAGGGTAGGCTGCTTTCTTCAGTCGATTATTTGTTGTGTGATCCTCCTCCACAAAATGCTTATCACAAACTCGATATTTTTTATAAACGACATTGAGATCCAAGTGTAAAAGTTGAACGTTATTAATTATTCGCAGCCATTTCTCACAAATCTCCCTCAAATTGTTCAGGTCAGGAAACCAATGTCTAACATCCCGTTTCTGGCCACAGTTCACGGTCTTTAAATATTAGTTTAAAGACCGTGGCCACAGTTAGGAACACAAAAGTAAAAGGTTAGGAACTGCAGAACCGGTGAGACCCATTCTAATACGCACACAAACAATAAAAAATACAGAAGTTTTAAACAATAAATAATTATAAACACAATTAATACAAGGCTTTACAATTTACAATTTTCACAAGATAACGAAAGTAGCAAGCACAAAGTATAAACAACGTACATATATCACAATGTACGTTGGTATAAAGCAAGTTCAAAATTCGTAAACTTTAAACTTCAAAGACGTAAGTAAAAACTGCATTACCAACTAACCCAAAATAACAACGGTGACAGTCCCTGCGCCATCTTTTATTTTGGAAGCTAACTAACGCCGCCATGACAGTTTCGTGATTCATATGTTACATTTCATTCTATGTTAATATTTTATTTTCTATGGCCTAGTGTCACATATGAGGGACAGTGGTTGTTTAGGTACACTTGAAAGAATATTTTATGCGCACTAGTACCAGTAGTGCGGTCACATGGCCAGATCCAGGATGAATCCTTTTCGTTGTCATGTTTCTCGTCATTCTAGAATGTTGCGTAAGGAAAAATTAAGAAAAATATTTGTGAGAGTTAAGCAAATTGTTATTGGAGAACTTTTTAGAGATATTGAAAAGGAAAATTGTCGCCCAAAGAGAAGATGGGTCAGAGATTGGATCAGTAGAAGGGATTCAAAAGGAGCATCAGCACTTCTTCTTAACACACTGTCTATTGTCAATCAACACATAAACACCTGTGCGTATAGGTACTAGCAAAGAAGGGAGTGTTTACATTGGTGTAGTGGACAAGGCAGCCGGTAAACTGGTGCCTGGTACGGTGGTGGGGAAAGGACAGTGGCTTCGCAAGTGGTAAGTAAATAGCCTGGGTGGCTATTCACTTTCCTGTCCTGATTACTTGTACCAGTACTTTCCTATGTGGTTTACACTAGGTTAGTAGCTGCCTTGCTAGTTACTAGTACAAGTAACTAACCCAGTTACCATACCAATGTAAACTCGCCTTAAGGTTTGAATGAAAATGTAATGAAAAATTAATTAGCTATCAGTGGCCCTCGATTCAGCTTCATTATGGAGGGTACAGGTAAGGAGGACTCTCTCCGTGTATAGAAAATGTCCGTATAGTCGAGTAATTTTAGGAGGGCACTGCTGTAATAAAAGTCTCAAATTTAAAAGTGTGGGGGGACTCAAATAATACATAATTATGGGAGTAATGCCAGCATAATGAGGGTATAATAATAATAATAATAACATAATAACATAAATCCCATAATAATCATTTAATTATGGGAGTTTCAAAGTATATGTGAGGTTCAGATTTTACCCGGACTGCTTACCAGCGGCATCTTAAATTTACGCGACTTTACGGACACTTTTGCAACTGATGCCCCATTAGAGTGAGTCCTCCTTTACCTCTACCCTCCATAAGATTCATCTAGACAACAAATTGAAAAGTTAATGTCCTAGACGAGGCGGCTACTCTCCTTATATAAATTTATGGTTTAATAAAATATTTGTTAAAAATGTTTTCGGAACAAAACCCATTTGGACATTAACGTACTTAATATTTATGTTTAAGCGACTAAAGACATTTACCAGTATGGGTTTTCTGATTAATTAACATTAAATAATATACAAGTTTTCATAATAGAATCTCTATATATAGATCGGGAAGTAGGCATATATGAATTATTATCGATGCATTTATAATTATATGAGAAATATTCATAGCCTTGGATGAGTATTAATTAAATTCCTATAAATTCTGATAGTCAGATTTCTATAACATTTGAGACTAAAAGACATCAGAATAATTGGAAAGGGAACAATAGTTTACCATTTTATGTACGTATGGAGAAACTATTAACTCTAATGCGAAGGTACTAAATCTTTTATTATTTTCTGCATACACGTCTGAATGTAGTCTAGATGTGCAATATGAAATATGCAAATAAGTCAATAATTCCATAGTATTTTAAGCAAGTAATTATTCAATTAATTATGGTTTTATATTTCTCAGTCTTCCTGTAGTCAGTTACAAAAAGTATTGCATTTTGTAACTAGTTACTAAAGGTGTGATGGTTCGAAACTTTAGGAAGTTTAGTGAAATTTAACTGACATTAAAAATGACTTTTTAAATGTAAAAATCAAAAAAAACTGAAATTGGTATAACTTGATGAAAATATAATTCAATAGGTATTACATTTAATTACAAAAAAATGGTCGTGTGTAATTTAATAAAAAAAATTTACAGTAAATATTTAATAGTTGGCATATGTTTTAATTTGTGTCACAGTCTATGGATGTTATGTAGGTATTGCTAGTAAAGTAAATTGCTATTGTAAGTAAAAGCCAATTTCCGCA